>JAQIXJ010001784.1:0-18670 GCA_034700185.1 Phthiracarus laevigatus | reverse complement strand
GGTGGCGAAAAAGCACCAAAATCATTGTAATCGTTTGGCTCTATATGCTGCGTCGATGTGACACTTTTTAACTTTGTGTCCAACACTTCAATCAATGTCAGTGCTGTTTGGTTTAAGAAATTAATAGCTACAGTTTTAGGGAAAATTTTCATTAAATTAATCCAAATCATTTCTCTGTTTTAAAGTTAAAAATTTACGCTTCAATTACCACATCGCGGGACACTACCCATCCATTTACCATTACGACACGTTCGTAAATCATTACCGACCATATAATTGTTGGGATCTATGCATTGATACACTATTTGCGATTCGTCGCTGTGCTGATCTTCATCGTTTTCGTCGTACTTAATTAGTGACTCATTTTTCTTTAAATTATAGATTTCAGTACCAAAAGGCACAGCCGCTATACCACAAGCTATGCCATCGTTATCGTTCACGAATTCAAATGATTCAGTTGTTATTAAGTTAATTATTAATGTAATTAATATTATATTCAATTTTGAAGGGAAACACATAATTTGGTAGACATCATATGAGTGTATTTCATATTTTTAGGATGTATGATATATTCAGGATTTTGATGCGTAAAAAACTCACATACAGGATCTATCAAATGAAGCTCATACACAGGAAATGAAATATAGTAAATATAATAAATTATTTCGATATTTTAATAAGATATTTCGAATACGTTTGGATTGGTTTTGTTTAAGAAACTGGATAAGTTTGTGATGAGTAAAATGTGTTTAATAATTATAACACAATATTAAAAAAATAATCCGATAAACAATATTAATGCGCTTTATTGACGTGTTTAGCTCACACAAAAAGTCAGATATTGGAATTGACATATTAGCTTGTAAAATGAAGCTCCTGTCTGGCTGTTCGCAGACACTTTTATGTTATTATAGAGATTTTAGGTGTCAAAAATGACCAAAAATAAGCAAAATGAATTCAAAAAATAGAATAAAATACGGTGGTTCTACGTTATACGCTAGCATTGTTGTAGAAAACGTTATTTCATTACTCTAACAATAAAATTAACAAAACGAAAAACAAATAAAAACTGAAAAACATTTAATAGTTTTTACATTTAAAACGATTTTTAGGATCGCGCGTTCGGCGCGAAAGGAGTGGCGCCCACCTAAAGATAAAAATTAGTTAACCTTAACAAAAAAATAAATCTTTTACTAATATATTTTTTAAGTTTTTTAGAGATATATTCATAAAACAAAGCAAATTACAACAATAGACAACGAAATAATGAAGTAAAGTATAGCTAATAAAACAGTATTCTCGTACTTTTTATTTTAATTTTTTACAACAATACTAATTTAAAGATTTTATAAAAAATAAATAAAAATTAGTAAATCTAATTATTTATATATAATATATAATTATTTTAGTTGTTTTAAGTAAATATATATTCAATATTTTTGCTTTTTAATCAATATTATAATCAATATTTGAACCTAAAAAATAAAATATTTTCCGGCCTTCAATCATAACCAGGGTGTCCCAGAAGGGGTGTCACAGTTACCACTCCCTGGATTTCTCAAAAAGTTGACCCCCTACCTAAAAAATGAAAAACGACATCTCTAAGGGGAAAATTTTTTACTGTATTTTTGTCCTATTGCAGAAAAATTGTCGCTTTAATCTGAGTAGTTTTATTTATTTAGCGATTATTTTTAAGTACTGTATTAGCTTTCAAACCCTAAAAACCGTTTTAAAGTTTTTTAGGGTTTGAAAGCTAATACAGTACTTAAAAATAAGCGCTAAATAAATAAAATTGTTTATGCGTTCTTTTTATGTAATAATACACTGATTTTAATTATTGAAACGATGGTTTGATACGCAACAAAACTCACTGCAAAGTTATTTTCTGAACTGAATGATGAGATAGCGGATGCTTATCTCGAAACGTATTCATATAATTTGATTGTATATCAAATTTAAAACTGCTGTCTGATTTATTCTTTATATTAAGAATAATTATTAATTAAAATATATAGACAGTTTAAATACATCTTAAAAATGTATAATAATATTTTTTAGCTCACTTTGTAAAGACAAAGGCGAGCTTATGGATTTTAGTATGTCCGTCCGTCCGTCCGTCCGTACGTCCGTCCGTACGTCTGTCTGTCCTCCTTTCCGCAGTCTTATTTAAGTTTATGGAATTTAAATAGATTTTATATTAGAAGTTTTTAATTGGAACGCTAGTTGAGAAATAATGTAGTAATAAACCTTAATAAGGCGTACTGCATTGTCAGAAAATCATACATAAAACAAAGCACATTTACATGGCATTGATAACAACACAAATATTCTAAGTTTTATGGCCGGTATGAGGGAAACTCGTCATCAAGCCTTTCTTTTTTGTGCAATTCTGCATCTCACATCGAATTCTGCAATTTTGCACATTCACTAGGATCGCCACACCACTTCTTCTAAGTTACAATTGTGGTAATAGGGATGTTAGTTGTGAGATTACGTGGTTATTATCCTGCGTAAATCCAACCATTATGTTGATAAAACTGTGGTAAAAGTGACGTTCTTTGAAAGATAATGAGGTAAATAAGTTACTTAAGACATACTAAAGTAACCATAAATTATCGTTTGAACAATGCACGTTCACTATGAACTGATCGCCACACCTCTTCCTCCAAGTCTCTATTGTGGTAAATGTGACATTCGTTGAAAGATAATGAGGTAATTTAGTTGCTTAAGACATACCAAAGTAACCATAAATCATCGTTAGAACAATGCACGTTCACTAGGAACTGATCCCCACGCCTCTTCCTCCAAGTCTCCACTTTGGTAAAAGTGACGTTCATTGAAAGATAACTTGGTACTATATGGCTTATGTTAAGTATAATGCAAAAATTGTCCTTAAAATTATCTTATGTGTAATTTTTATTAAAATCATTGCTTATTAATTTTTATATTGTTCCGTTGTAATGATTAAGTTTTTCATGTCCTTTAACTTTAAAATTTCAATAAGATGCTAATAAATAATAAAAAATAAAACAACATAATATACCCTAAAATAAAATAAAGGAGTCGTAAATTTGTATTAATATTTATATAACAATAGATAATTTTAATTTTATGTAAAAAAAATAATAATTCTGTTTTTCGAAATCAAATAATTTTCTAATTTTTAAGCTTTATTATCATATTATAGTTCTACAATTAACCATGGATTCAAGACAAATAAGTAAAGAAGAAGAAAGAAAAATAAAAGATAAAGAACGTAAGATAAGGAATCGAGAAAACTCAGAATTTAAACGAAAATAGAATTAACGAAATCGCAAAAAGTATAATGACAACCGATGCAATGACAATTGGATGATTAACAAACAGCTTAGAAACACAGAAGCGCACAGAAGTGCAAGAATGGTTGATGTGCGACGAGTTAGGGAACAAAATCGGGATACAGAGGCGCATAGAATTAAGAGATTGAACACTGAAAGACGAATTAGCGAACAGCAAAGGAATTCTGAAGAGCACAAAATTTCAAGATTGATTGAAGAACGACGTGTTATTGAACAGATTAGAAACACAGCAGAGCACAGAAATTCAAGGTTGATTGAAGAACGACGTGTTAGTGGACAGATTAGAAACACTGAAGAGCACAGAAATTCAAGAATGATTGAAGATCGACGTGTAAATGAACAACAAATGAATACAGAATCACATAGAAAAGCTAGATCAGATCTTAAACGACGCAGTAAAGAACAGTCTGACAACACTATATTGAAAAAATTAGCACGAATGGAAATAAAAGACGCCATGACATTTATCGACTTGTGCTTAAATTATGAAAGATATATTAAAGATGGTCCAACTATCATTTGTAATTCATGCTTCGGATTGTTTTTTGTTGGATCAATTAAGTCGGTTTACGTAAACACATTAATAACTAACGGACTTAGCGAAGCGTTTCTTAATAAAGTTTGAGAATTATCGACTGATAATCTTTCGTTTTGTATGAGCTGTTATAGAGATATATTACAAAATAAATAACTGACACTTTCAAGAGCAAATGGTTTGGAGTTTCCGATAATTCCTCCTGAGTTAAGAAATATGACAATAGTGGAAATCCGTTTAGTTTCGTCACGTTTGCCTTTTATGCAAATAAGGGAACTTAGTAAAAGAGACAAGCAGTTTGTTATTAAAAGTAACGTAGTTAATGTACCAATATCTGTCGACACCTCTGTCAGTATTTTACCACGGTCGTTTGATATTACTTTTACTGTTCAGTTAAAGTTGAAAAGAAAGCATTGTTATCAAACACATTACATGTATGAAACTGTACGACCAGCTGTATGTTTTAAAGCAGCGAAACTTCTTGTACAATCACCACTCTACAAATTGGAAAACATAACTATAGCCGAAAACTGGCTAGACCAGCATTGTGAAGAAAATGAAAACTACATAGTATTAGAAGAAGATAAATTTACTGAGAAATCTATTATCGATAAAAAGGAAATAAATAATATAGAAAGAAATAATATTGGGACAAAACTAGTTGAAATTATCGATAAAGAAGAAGAAGATAGTGTTACAGCAAATGACACTCTATGGTGTGACCACGATTTCGCTTAAACAATTCTATTTGCTCCCGGAGAAGGGAAGTATCCAGTTTCTATTTTAAGGGACGTTTATGAAGAAGAACTATCTTTTCCTAACATCTACTGTGGAATACCCAGAAAAACAACTAATGTGAGTTCTGCGAATATTTTTATGTGGGATTTACTGCGCCATTTTGACAGAAGAAACTGTTATGTACCCATATTATTTTTTATGCTTAAAAAACGACAAATTCAAATGATAACCAAGCAAGTATCAATCCATCTGAAGAAAAGAAAAAACACGGAAAATGTAACTGCTGGACAACTGTTGGATAAAACTTTTGTTGATAATTTATGTAATGTTGATGACTGTTATAAGTTCTTAAAAGTAGATCGAGGTTCACCACCGTATTGGCAATCAAGGAAAAAAGAGGTTCTTGGATGATACGGCAGCTTGGGATACCAACGCTATTTTTTACTTTATCAGCAGCTGAAACTAGATGGAAAGAGTTGCTTGTAATCCTAATGAAAACCGTACGAAATGAAACGATTACTGAAGAAGAAACTTTGAATTCAGATTATAAGGATAAATGCGAACTTATAAGTAAAGATCCTGTTACTTGCGCTCGGTACTTTGACAAAAGGGTTAGAGAACTTTTCCGTGTACTGCAACATCCAAAAGGACCATTTTCAGAAAACCAAATAATTGATTATTATATACGAGTTAAGTTTCAACATCGAGGTAGTCCACATGTTCACAGTTTATTCTGGTTATCAAACGCACCCGTATATGAAAAAAAAATTAACGGAATCAATAGATTAATGCGTATCATTCATTGATAAATATATTACCGTAAATAGTACATTTGACAATAACCTTATACAATTGCAAACACATGCACATTCAAAATCTTGCATGAAATTAAAAGGTGAAGAAGTAATTTGTAGGTTCGATTTCCCTCATATGCCTATGCCTGCAACTACGATACTAAAAGTTCAATGAAATATATATTGAGATAAGACGAACAGTACTTAACTTGGAAAAAAGAAGCAAAAAAGGAGATATTAATTTATCTGATATTGGATTTAATGAGTTTTTATCTATGATGAATTTATCATTTGTAGATTATATAACTTCAATACGAACACAGTTAAGGAATCCAAAAGTGTTTTTAAAACGTGATGTCAAAGATATTAGGATCAATAGTTACAACAAAGATATTTTAAAGTTACATCGAGCTAATTTAGACTTGCAATACATTCTCGTTCCTTATAATTGTGTGCAATATATTCTGAATTATCTCAACAAACCTGATAGAGGGATGTCAAGACTTTTGAGGGAAGCAGCGGAAGAGGTAAAAGCTGGAAACTTGAGTATTAAAGACAGACTAAAAGTGATTGGAGATAGATACTTAAAAGCGACTGAAATATTTGCGCAGGAAACCGTTCACCACTTACTATCAATGGATGTTTCGCTTAGTAGTCGATCTCATGTATTCATCAACACCGGGCAACAATCTGATCGTGAAATAATTGTTAAAAGTTAGAAAGCATTGAAAGAGCTAAGCGAGAACTCTAAAGATATTTTTCAACAAGGGGACTTATATTACTATTGTATGCGTCCAGATAGTTTAAAAAAACATTTGTTTAGCTGATTTTTGCTCTATGTACAATAGATACAAACGAAAGCCAAACACTAAAACAAAGTCGAAAATAAGTTGTATTGAAAACGATGATCAGGTTGTTGATGAAGATGAGGAAGATATGGGTGAACTTCTAACGTTAAAAAACAGATCTGGATTTTTGGAAAAACGAAAAAAGCAGAAGATCATATGATTTAAACGTTATAATATACTGTCTGATGAACTAAATTACTTCCGTGAGCAATGTCAATTGTTTTTACCATGGCACAATGAATTAGATGACTTAATTAATATTGATATCAAACAAAAATATTTCGAGAACCAAGAGATTGTAAAATTTAACGCTTTAAAATACACTTACTATATAAAAAATATGATCGATATAGAAGAACAATATAAAGAACAAGAACATCAGTTCAATGAAGAAGAGAATAACCAGGAAAAAATAATTCATAACTTCAGCGTGTACACAATAGATTCGCACAACGCAGAATATAATCTAGCTCAAGATATTTCTGGCTCGACACCGAAAGTTAAAATGGAAATATATCTAACTCCTATGTATTTAAATGATGAAGAATATAGAATGCAAATGCAACTGTTGAATGAAAAACAACGAAAATATTGTATGAATTTGCTTCATTGCATAAAAACAAAGTCGGATCAAATTTATCAAGTTGTTATCGGTGGTGCTGGTGTTGGAAAGTCTTGTTTAATTAAAGCAGTTTATCAGTCACTCCTAAGATATTTCAACAGTTTGCCTGGAATACGTCAAGACACACTTAAACTGTTACTATGTGCACCAACTGGCAAAGCTGCGTTTAACATCGGAGGCGTTACTACAAATTCTGCTTTTGACCTGTTTAATCATAATCATGATTATTCATCGTTATCGCATGATAGACGCAACACTTTATTTAGCAATTTTATCGATTTAAAGGTTATTATTATAAATGAAATTTCGATGGTTGGAATCTCTCAATTCGAACAAATTAATTTGAGATTACAGGATATTTTCTGCAATATTAAACTGTTTGGTGGAATTTCTGTCATATGTTTCGGATACTTTTATCAGTTAAGACCCGTACAAGATTTTTTTGTGTTTAAAACAAATGCGAAGAACAAATAAGCTATTCTTTTTGAAAATCAGTTATGGCGTAATATTGTAGCTTACGAACTCACCGAAATAATGAAACAAAAAGATGACAAAATTTTTGCATGCGCATTAAATAACTTAGCATCTGGTAACTGCACATCGGAAGACATAGCATTATTTAAATCTAGGGAAATAAATACAAATGATAATATTCCAAAGAATGTTATATACTTATTCCGGACTAATGCTGAAGTAGACTTTTACAACTCGACAGCACTGAATCAAAATAATAACATCCCTTACGAACATCGAGCGGAAGATATAGCTGAAGAAGATGTCAGCATTGAAGTCAAACAAAAAGCATTAAACATTGTTGCATTAAAAAAAGAACAGAAACATATGGACTGCCGACAAATATTATAATAAAAGAATCTAGCAATTTTATGATTACTGTTAATATTGATACTGAAGACGGAATTGTTAATGGGGCAAGTGGTATTTTGAAAAAAGTAAATATAGTACAAAATAAACCTTATAGACTATGGATCGAGTTCAGTGATGAAAATGTTGGCCTCAAAACTAGGACAAGATATTGTAATTTAATAAAACGAACTGGATATAAAAATACATGGACAACAATAGAGAAAATTACACGTAGCATTCCTATGAACAACCCTAAATTTTGCCAAAACGTAAGAGTGAAACGAACACAGTTTCCAATTGTTTCCTGCGAGGCTATAACAATTAATAAAGCACAAGGCCAGATTTACGACAAAGTTGTTGTAAAAATTTCACCAAAAGATAAAATGCCGTCTTTGTCTCATGTTTACGTAGGACTAAGTGGAGCTAGAAAATCTGAAGGACTTTTTATTGATGGAAGGTTTTTTCAACCAAGAAAAACTAATGCTGTTCTAGAAGTTGAACAAGAAATAAAACGATTAAGAACAGATGCTTCGCTGAATTTTACATTAAAGTTTTTAGTTGACATAAAACCAGGTAATGGATTAAAAATAATGTTTCATAATGTCCAATCTTTATCGAAAAACTTTTCAGATATTGTCGCGGATAACAACTATATGCATGCTGATATTTTGCTTCTAGTTGAATCTTGGGTAATGGATAATGAAGTTGTAGAATTTCCAAACTTCAACTTGCTGTCTCAAATCACCTCAAAAAAACAACGTAAAGCAAACGGATGCGCAATATATTCAAAAGTGAACTACAAAATTTTATTTGCTAAAAATCAACAAAAGAAAACTAGTTACATTAACAGCATCGCTATCAATATAGAAAATATTGTTATAATGTTGATTTACAACTCAGTTTCAACATTAAAATCAGAATTAAAGTTGTTTTTGGAACAATGTATTGGCTGCTTGACAAACAATAAAGTAATTCTCATTGGTGACTTTAACTTGAATATATTAAGCGAACTCAATGAAGACTTGCTTGTATTTATGAACAATCTTGGATTAAATTTAGTTAACAATGGTATTACAACAAATGGTAATACACAAATAGATTTAGTATTTATGAAAAGTTTATCATCCGAAGTTAATCAATACGAATCTTACTTTTCCTACCATAAAGCATTATGGTTTAGTCTTTGACAATTTTGTGACCAAAAATTAAAAACTTAGTCTTTCTTCTTAATAAAATTGTTTATTACTTTGATTATAACTGTTTGACTCAAATTCATTATTTAAATTTTAAACTGTTTATAAAAGCAGAAAACTATAACTTTGCTTGTAACGCATTCGAAGTGAACTTCGTTTAAGGTATTTTTTTATAAGTAAGCATAATAAATCAAAATAATTGTCATTAAACTTTGACTATTGACAACAATTTAAGGTTTTCCTTAAGACAGCATATAGATTGGCATTATCAAATACACTGATTGAATGTTTACATCTTCCAGGCAACACATTTTCCTTCAAGTAACAACTGCTATAAATGAGACGTTCGATTGGATATGACGAAGCTAAATCTAAACTTAAGATATACAAATGAGTAGAACCTAAATCTGTAGAATCCTGCTGGTTGGGACATAACGGTGTAAAATCTAAGCTAAAGACATACTTATGTGTATAATCTAACCGGTTACAACATTGTACATTCACTAGGAACTGATCGCCACACCTCTTCCTCAAAGTCTATACTGGGGTAAGTGGGACGCTGTTTGGGACATAACGGTGTAAAATCTAAGCTAAAGACTTACTTATGTGTATAACCTAACCGATTACATCATTGCACATTCACTAGGAACTGATCGCCACACCTCTTCCTACAAGTCTCCACTGTGGTAAAAGTGACGTTCGTTGGAAGATAAAGAGGTTTAATTGTTGCTTAAGACACACCAATGTAACCATAAATCAGCGTTAGAACAATACACATTCACTAGGAACTGATCGCCACACCTCTTCCTCCAGGTCTCCACTGTGGTAAAAGTGACGTTCGTTGGGAGATAATGAGGTTCAATTATTGCTTATGACATATCAATGTAACGATAAATCAACGTTAGTTAAATGCACAATCTCTAGGAACTGATCGCCACACCTCTTCCTCCAAGTTTCTACTGTGGAAAAATTGACGTTTGATGAAAGAACTAACTACCATAGTATCGAAAAATCGTACATAAAACAATGCACATTTACTAAGAATTTATCACTACACCTTTTCGCCCAAGTCTAAATTGTGGTAAGTTGGTAAATAATTTGTTTTAAACTAATTCATAATATGTAATAGCTTTTATAAAGTGAGCTCTCTATGAATGTGTCGTTCTTGTTCTAAATGTGAACAGTTAATTTCGATTGCCAAACACCTAAATAAAACAACGGCGCATCGCAATGATTATAAATCATTATAGCCATCATTAATTACTCTTTCCAAAAGCTTCTAAGATAAGCTTATTGTTAAATCCAATTTTAAAATAGGTTATATATCAATGATTATGGTCGACTGAAAACTTAATTATAAATTTTATGAATATGCTTTATCTAGTTCTAAACATAATTAATTATGAGTAAATCCATAAAGTTGAAAAGATAAAGTTGAAAAGTCTTTAAATTATAAAAGTATTATGAATAGTTCGTACCTTCTATCGAAACAATTTTAAAACTTTTTTCGCAAAATTTTCTGTCATAAGTTTTAATGAAGCAAATTTTTAAATACTGAAATGATCAAAAATGGTAGGTGGATCGCTAACGGGGGACACATATATATATATATATTCTTGACCGGGGAGTCGAGCTGAGTGCAACTAAGCATGTCTCGACCCTCATATATGCGAAAAAAATTTCAAAAAAATTATTTTTTCAATCTTGGATGGCGATGGCGTTGTAATTCGCGACAAGGGTGTGGAGCAGTTTACAGCCCTTTATATAGCTAAATAATTATTTTACAGTTTATAAAATTTTTTTGAAAAAATAATTTTTTTGAAATTTTTTCGCATATATGAGGGTCGAGACATGCTTAGTTGCACTCAACTCGACTCCCCGGTCAAGAATATATATATATATATGTGTGTCTTCCGTTAGCGATCCACCTGCCTTATAGCTCACTTTCTAATTAAAAAAATTTAAATTTATGGTTTTCACCTGTTTGTATGACTGTCCCGTTAGTTATAGATCAACACATTTATCATAAAGGAATAATAGAATATTGTTATATTGGTATGGGTAAAATATGTGGCACTTATTGCTAAATTAAACTAATAAATATTTAGCTCTCTTTGAATGTGTAGTGAATTGTTTATTTGTTAATTAGGTTAACTCCCTTTTTGTACACGCATTTACCCCGTATGCATCCTTTCGATTCTGATCTAAAATTATTATATTCTGAATTGTAAAAATGCATATATTTCTGTTTTTGAATGAAATTTTAACACTTTAACAAATAGGCCTCTCAAAAATTATTGAAAACATCGTTTTTATAATTTTTTCCCCAAATATTATTTTCTCACTTGTTTTTTATTACTCAGGTTTGAAATGATAGATAATGAAAAGAGAGCACAAAATAGAATTAAGTGAATTGATTAATTTAGAAAAATATTTTACGAATAGCTTTTTAGTCATAAATGGACAAACATATTTGGCATTGTTCGCTACGTATTATAGTCTAGCATAACTTTGAATTATTAAAAATCAAAAATATCAAAAACATATAAATTAAATTTATGTATATGTATATTAATAAAATAATGACAAATATTGTTAAAGAAATTGTAGGCCAACTTTAAAATGTAAAATAATGTTTTCACTTAGCGATGGTATTAGTTATAAAATGTTACTTCGGGAGCTTTTCAAATATTTTATCAAGAAATTATGAAAAAATTAGATTATTTGTTTAATCCTTATTTAGTTTCAAACCCAGATAAATTTCTGAAAGATAGGAATCTTTTGGATCAGACAAATAACCTAATTAACTTTTAAAGATCGAAAAACTATAGCTAACATTAATAAAAAATTTATTAATATACATTTTATTACATATATTTCAATATAAAATTTATTAAGCGAAGTTAAATAATTTTTTCAAAAGTGTTTTAACAAAAGTTGTTAATAAACTCAAAAAATTTTTTAGATAGACATTTTGATCTATATGCTAAATATTAAGCACTAAATTTACCACAACTTTTACTATTATAATTTTGTAAAATAATATTAATGTAAGTCCATCTACCATTTATTTTTAATAATGAATAAACTTCTTATTTTAAAGGTTTCAATCCAAAATCACATTCCATAGTTTGCGTTTATTTACTGTCTGTTTCGGTTTTGGTCATTACTCACATTAGGAGTAAAATTAGTAAAGATGTAGCGAAAGGGAACAGCTTCTATAAGATGTTGGGGTTCGTTAATTCTAAAATGTTTTTAACAAAAAAAAGAGATTATATTCGCACAAAATTTACGTGTAAAACCTAACAATATATAATTGAAAAATATATTATTTAAAAAAAGTGTTAGGAACCCGTTTCGCGGGAATAAAAACTTTTTAATATCTTTAATTCGCAATCATCATTAAACAGTTTAGTGTTATCATAAGCATGTAAAACGGATATTTTATTTTATTTTGAATAAACCAATTATACATATTGATTATTGTTGAATAAAATAGTTCCTTGTGCGGCACAATATTGCTCTTTATTAGTAAACAAGAACGGAACATTCATAGACAGTTAACTTTTTAGACTTATTTAATATAAAGAAATCGAGGAATATTCTTAATTAATATGACTGCGAACGCACAACTCGCCTTTTTCTAAAACATTGAGCTAAAAATTTTTTAGATAATGTTGTTTAAACATGATAGAGAGAGAGAGAGAGTGAGAGAGGGAGAGGCAGAGGCAGAGGCAGAGGCAGAGGCAGAGGGAGAGGGAGAGGGAGAGAGAGAGAATCATTCTTTTAGTAAATAATTCATCAAAAAAATAATTCATAATTAAGCATATTACACACAACTACAAAGACATTTTCCTCCATTTAAATTTTTTTATGGGATGTCAATATTACATTCTTAGTTTTTGTGGACGAGATTTGTTTACGAGACTGTCAGGTATGAGTATACATTGTTTTATAAATGAAATATACAGAGTGAAGTGTACGGTGACAGTGAATGCGGACACACAGTCGCGGAATCTTTTCGATGTTTATCTCTTAAACATATCTTGTCCATAAAATCTATGATTACAATATAACACACTAATGAGGTGGCTAATAATGATGAATAATTACTATTATTTAAATTGAGCTGATATTATAAGTTTTAATGTTTCAAAGCAGAATTGTACAAAACACTTACCCTAATTTAGCGACAATAGCCCGCACTCATGTAAAACCCTCACCCAATAAGTAAGATCAAAAGTAATTTTACTTCTTGTATATCTCGCACCTCATGTATAGCCCTCATACATAAAGTATGAAAAATTTTTAAAGTTACAAACTGCCAGCAATACCCGCGATTCATAAAGCATAGGCGAAGAGTTAAATGAAAAATTAATACCATATAGGAATATTATCGAAACAATTAACATTATACGATGAAGAATTTGTTCGATGGATCTCAATAAAATAAAAATTTTTGTTTTTAAAAATGATCTAAATAAAAATAGAAAAAATTCTTATGTATAACCCGCACTGTTGTATAGCCCGCACAATATAACTTTTGAAAAATTTAAGTTTTTTTAATGTATTGCCCGCGGGCAAGTGTCGCTAAATTAGGGTATGTTCAATTGTGTGGTTGAGTGAATCGAGAATTAATAATTAATTAAAATCTTATAAATCAAAACTATTTTATTAATTTGAAATTTCCTTAAATCAAAACTCTAATGCATTTAATTACTAAAAGAAACAAAAACAAAAGTTTTCATACATTTTCCTGAATTCTAAAACATAGAGATAATAAATTCTATGAAATCATGACTTTTTCACTTACATAAACATTTTATACGATAAGAATATAGGTTTAAAATCTCTTATTAATTATTTCGAGATAAAATTACTTGTGTTTGGGATTTTCTCTAAAACATTTAATTTAGTTAAACATTTTTGAAGTCGTATTGTGTTTGTAAATATTAACGCAAAATTTGTAAATATAGTAATCTAATAAGAGTACTGTATTGTGTCAATTTTATATTTGAAATATTTGCTTCCATCGTATCAAATAAGAAATTAAATTTAGCCTCTCTATTTATAATTTCGAAATGCAAATAGCATTCGAAAAATATTTTCCGAGATTTAAATAACTTATGCTAATTTAATTTTATTGCTATTTTGTGATGAGATCATTTTTTAAAAATATAAGCAAAACTTGTTGATTAAGTAAATGCAATGAGAATATTGATTTATTTTAATCATCGCATCACATATTTCTCAGTCTTTAACTGAATTATTTGTGTTTAATTTTTAAAGCAATATTATCTGCAATTGTTGCAACAAAAATGTATTATTTATTGATTTCGATTAATTTAAGCTTATTATTATTGTTTGCTGTTTGTACTAATCGACGAGATATTTGCGATATTAATAGATTCGATAATTGCACATCAAATGTGATTCGTATAGGAAATCCGAGTCTGATGTTTGTTGAAGACAGAGATGGTCTCAATAACCTTTGCAGGTAACAACAAAGTCAGATATAAGAATAGTTTTTATTTTTACGATTTAATGTAAACCGAAATGAAAACTAGAGAATTGCCAAAAAACCTAAAGTGTATGAAGGACTACACTAAAAAATGTTTGGACACATTCCCGCGACAGGCGTCTAGTATATTGGTATACGGGATTGGAAAATATTTCAAAGACTTGTGTGCTTCAAGGAACTCCAGAAACACTGTTTATTTCTATTATACCAATGCAAGTCAATTCCATCAAAGTCCAAATAAAAGAAAAAATTTTTACAATTTGAAAAAGTAAATTTGAAAACTGATACTTTAACTTATACTTGCTAAATACTATTATATTTTAAAATCATATTTAGTTACTTAATGGCAGACTGTGCAAACAGCATTAAAAATAAATTGGATCAATGCTTCATAGATTGGGTTAATTTAATTACGATAATTTCACATTTAAAGGAAAATAAATATAAATTTCCGCTGTTTTGTTGGTTTGTATTATGATCCATATTTCTTGAGATAATAAGAAACAAATTAAAAAGTTTTCTAAAAATTAAGATAAATCATTAGAAATAATTTCGAAATAATTAGTAATTTTAACAATTATTCAATGAGTTAGTCTTTTAGTCAAGTTTAACAACGAAAAGTATATGTGATAAACGGTATTAAAGAAATATGCCGCATAACCTTAAACTATAAAATAACGTATAATCAATGACCTGTGAAAATTTTTTAAAACCTAAATAACATGCTGTATTGAGTGAATACTACGATACTAGTATTTTAAAAATTATTTTAAATTTATCCAATTTTATATCTACTTATATTAATTTAGTAAAGCATTCTATAAAAATTGCTTTGTTTTAAAATAGTTACCACTGGATATTTAAAGATTGTTTAATTGAAAGAGTTAGAGAAGAGTCAAAAATGAAACGAATTTGCACAGAAACACATGCGACAGAATTTGTTAGCTTAATAATGTCAATAACAGAGAGCACTGTTAGATATCTTTGCAGCGGTTATATGGATGGATCGGATAAATGTGAACAGTTAATTATAGCCACACGCCTAAATAAAACATTGGCCCATCGCAATCAATATAAATCACTAATGCCACCATTAATAGCTCTTTTTAAAAGTTTTTAAGATGAGCTTATATTTTATTACAATTTAAAATTTGATTGAAAATTTTAGTATAAATTTTATGAACATACTTTTCTCGTTTATAAAATCATTAATTGTTAGCAAATTCAGTCATAAAGATAAGGTTAAAAAAATTATTTAAATTTTAAAAAATTTAATAAAAAGTCAATAGTAAATAGATATAAATTGTTTTCTATAGCTTTCAATTGATAATCTAACTTAAGCAGAATATGCGTGCTTTATTATATACGGAAAAAAATGAATTCTCATAGATGAACTTCACACCATCTAATGAGAACAGATGATTTTTTAAAAAATTTAGGTGCCGACAATATATGAGGTGCGGACCTTCTATCGCAAAAATGTTAGAAGATTTTTTACGCAAAATATTTTGTCGTAAGCAAATTTTTAAGATTAAGATTCCAAATATTTAACATAATCTATTATAATCACTTTTATAGTTTGATGACAATCAATAATCTTTTATTATTTTCGATTTCATAAAACTTCAAAATTCTTAATTCTTACGCTAATTAATTTAAAGATAATTTACGATACGAAAAGTGGTTTATATAAAATTTTCATAAAGATCTTTTCGCTCTTTAGTTGAAACTAATTTTTTAACAACTGAATGAATTGAGTGTAGTCGTGTCATTTTATCCAATTATAGAATTGAAATAACAGATTCATATAATAAATGATAAAATGTTTAATTCAGGTATTATGTTTACAACTGTGTGATTAACTCAATTATATTTTATTATCTATATCAATATTAGTTTTTTCACGTATCCACTGAAAATTCACGCTGTTTTTAATCTTTTCCTTGATTATTCACGGTTTATCTGTTATCTAAAACCAGATCGTTTCCTTGATAAATGTTCTTAAGATGAAAATTCTGTATTCATTAATTGTAGATTTCGCAAGTTATATCACGCTGTTTGATTGAATGCTAAATTTTGACCTATTATTTGTTTAGATATATCTAATTTAAACCTTTCGGGAATATTGATGCCCATCGAACATCTCCATTTAGCCCATGCCGAATAAAGTAATTTGAGACTATCTCTGACATACATAATATTTTAGAAGAGATAATAAGCCATTGGGCGTTTATTTAAATTTTAAACAGCTGTACGCAAATAGTTATCCATACTGATACAGCTTTTCGGTTTTTGCTTTTTACACTTACGATGTCTATTGCCATTGGTGTGTAATCGTAAATGAAATTATCGACCTACACTTTTTTCTTGAAGCGTGAAACACTCGAGTATTTTTTTGTTTCTTATTTTCCGTTCACCTATCGTTTTTCTATATAATTGTTTATTATCATGATTGATGCATCAAACTATAGAACTGTTATCCTTTCTGGTGGAATCGGTAGATTTTCGGCTTTCGGATGATTGTTAGCATGGTGTTTGTTACGTAAGCATAAGTGGCTATTTGGTTCTATAATGGCATAGTAAAAGCCACATCTTTATTGTTTATACTTTGGGATATCATTTCAAAAGATAGATTTAAATCGGCATTTGCATTTTTGTCAATCATCGAATCTCGTGAAGTTATATTCGCTAGAAACATGGATTATATAAATTTTATGCTTAAATTCGCCCAAACTTTAATATGTGATGTTAAGATTTGGTTTGTTATGGCGACCGAAAAACTCGGGTTTGCCATTTTTACGGTTTGTCTATTTTGCCTTTTTATATATAATCTTGTTGATGTTAAAGCCATTTGTTTTTTAAGTACGCGCACCTCTACGCGGGTTTTCTTTTGTTGCTAACAGGGCACACAGTTCTGCTTGATCGCCAGATGCTGTTCACCAATTCTCACAATCAGGAAAATGTGCCACTAGTACAAAGTTGACTCTACGACTGCTAGTATTCATTACCCAAGCCAAACGGATCGGTATTCGCGAACATCCTTTCGGTAAGCTATAGCTGCTGTTCTATTATTTTATCCGCTATCCTAAATCCAAAATAACAATTTTATCTGTGTCTTCTTCAGCGGAGACTTATTTCTAATGCATTTTTCTTTCGAGCGCACACAAGTATTATAACTTTATGTTTTTCTTGTTTTCTCGTGAAAGCGGGGTTGGTGTTTTTCGCCTCACCATTGCTTTTACCAACCAGAGCATGATCGCAAATTAAACGTGATAGTTGCATTCGCAACTCTTTTATTCCGGAATATTCCGTTTCTCCAGATAGCTCATCGATACCGGTCTGTACAGAGGAGTCGAAGACTCACAGGCAGTCTTAATGTCGTTGTTGCACGATTACTCTGATGGATAAACCCATAGGATCGTGGCCTTTCTCTCTCCGCAAGCCTTCGGGTAGAGTGCCTATTTGGTACAACTACTAAATACAATTAAAAACACACTTTCTTAATAATTTATTTATTTAAAATAACTGACTAATCGTCAATAAAATAGCTTGAAAAGCATTGGAAGTGTTATGTCCTATATGTGGTGTGGCAAGTTCACTCAATTTTTATCATTACCATTAATTAATTATCATTGACATTTATAAATTCACATATTTTCAATAAAACATATTCCATGACCATTTTTGTAATATCATGTCTCATAATAAAATTTTTTCATTTCATATCATCATAACATTATCATTATTAAATAAAAAATACTTCAAAATTGAGTTTACCACAATATAAAGTGAAATTTATATTTTTACTGAGCTCACAATTTAAGTGCCTTTTTGTTTCAGATTATAATTGCTGTTTCCATGTTATTTATCTGACTTTGCAAATTTGTCACATAATATGGATTTGACTGTCCATCTGTCCTATAATCTGATCATAATGAGCAAAATATGGTTAAAATTACAAAATTTAATTATAAGTTAAAGTGGCATATGCCGATATAGTCTAAGCGACAATAATGTGATTTGTCCTTATTTTCATTTGCCTTTGTTATATTGAATAACTTTTTACAGAATTTCCTATAAATATAATATAAAATAATGGCAGCGAGTATAAAAAAGAGAATGAAAAAATCGAGTGATCATATACTAAATAAAATTTAAATAGCAGTCAGATATTATTACCGTATCGAAGTTGTTTTTAATTTATTAATGCTATTTAT
>JAQIXJ010001783.1:0-18673 GCA_034700185.1 Phthiracarus laevigatus | reverse complement strand
TCAAATACACTAGAGTTTTAGAGATGAGAAAAATTACTTGTGAAATGAAATAAAAAAATTGTAAAAATTGAAAATAAGAAGATAAGTATTAAATGCTTTATCTGAAATTGTGGCTAGAATTGAATACAGAGTGTTATAAATTGTTGTGACCACTTATATGATATGATAATCGTAACCGAATTTGGGTGATAATTGTTGTCACAACGTGTTTATGAATGATTGATAATTGGAATCAACTGTAATCAAAATAAAGATTAGAAATCACTTAAATCAATGACTGGTACTCATGAGTGTTACCACAATTAAAGACAATTTAATTTCATTTCAATGTAAAATAATAGAAATAATTATTTAATTTATGTTAACAGTTTCAGCTCTAAATCACAAGTGAATATGTTTTCACTTTCAGGTAAGTATGGTAAGTATGATTTTTTTTCATTACTAATATTACTAAAATTATAACATTTCTAATAAAACATGACTAATAAATATGACAATAATAATGAGTGTACGTCTACTATGTAGATGTGTGACACATCAAAATACAAGTCAGATTTGAAATAAAAGTCTATTGTCACTCAAAACTTTCCTCAAATACAGTGAAACACACAAGAATTTATACCTCGACACATAACTAAATATAGAACAGCGGACATATGATTTAAGTCTACAACATTTTCATAAAACAGACAAAACTTTTCCAACGCGGCTATAGTTTCGATTCCTAAATGTCTTTAAAGTTTTCTCGTTAACTCATTAAATAAAAAAAATTTTAAGTTTAAAAAATTAAATTTAATTAAAAAAATTAATGGAATCAATAAAATGTTTTAAATAAGAATTCAATTTATTATAAAAAAGTTTTAATATATAGGAAAACAATTTTAACATAAAGCTATGTAAACGTAAATAAGATTAATATTTTGAATGAATTATTAAAATCGATTTAATTTCTTGTGTTTGGTAAATTTAAATAAAACATTTATTGACTATTTTTATAAGTTTATAAAATACAATTATTTTCCTATTCTAATCCTATGGAGTTATAGACTGACCTATGGCTGAGCAAAAAAAAATTTATTTGAGCCTAAATTTACAGCATTCACAAGTCCTAGCCATGTAAGCCTAGATCTTAACTTACAGTATAATGTTAGGATTAGACTTTGGCATTTCTAATTTTATTCGATACAAAAAAAGTGCAAAAATGTAGTAATTTATGAAACGATAAAAAATAAAGAATAAAAGAAGCAATTGAATGATAGCAGACAGAAAAAACAAAATAAACTTTTGATCAATTAATTTTAATCTAAATTCGTTTAGTTAGTCCGCATAGAACCTAAAAAAGATGATAAAAACTTTTGAAAATAATAGTGCGGACTTTTCGGTGGTAGTAGACAATCTGATAAAATATTTCAATTAATATAAAAAGTGAAAGTGAAAGCCACTAACCATTAACTATTTTTAAAACAGCGTATGTCACTTGTATATACTTATTTAGTATTTTAATGCAAATACTATAAAGCGAACCAAACATTTTGTGTTAATTATTGAGTTACAAAATATTTTCATATTTAAAGTTTTATCCATAATACATTTAATCATTATTATCAATATAATTATGCGATTCTTACAATACTAACATTAAATGAAATAACCATTTTCAAATATAAACCATACTTCATTTAAGTTATACTTAATTTTTAAAATGCATTTAAAAATACAATAAATATAGAAAACTGTTAAAGCATTCATATTAATCAATAAATATTCCATTATAAGCAAACTTTATGGTTATTTTAATAAATGAAGAGTTAATATTAATAGCCGCTGCGTGAGTAATTCGAATTGTCTGTCACTTTTCTGAAATTATATTTATAAAAGCAATTTAAAAATGAAATGTGCATTATATTTGAATTGCAAATAAACTCATAAAATATTAAAATGTTAGATTCTATAAATAAGACAATATTCATTTGAATTTGCAAATAAACTTATAAAATATTAAATTAATATATTCTATAAATAAGACAATATTCTAATCCATGTTTCACATGAAATTATTTATTCTAAATTTCATGATCAAATTTTAGAACATTATAGCATATAAAATGTAAAATAATAAAAGATTTTAATTTTCAAGAACAAAGTAGATAAAGCTTTAAAGGTTTAAATTATGATTAAGGTTAATAATCTAGTTATTGATAATAGTATTAAATTTAAACGAAATGACTTATTATATAATAAAGCCAATTATTCAAAATATGTGCATAATTTGGAAAGCTATTGCCAAAAAACTCATTTTTTGGGAGCAAAATCGCTTCCTGATTATTTCTATGGTAGATACTCGTCGAATGAAACTAAAATGGCGTATTTTGTATTAATGTTATTATCTATGTATGCATTAAGATCGTTATTTTTAATATATTTCAACGAGCCGTTCTATTGGCTACTGTTTGGAGAGATATCGCATCTCGTATTAAATCCAATTGCATTTAACATTTTATATTTTCTTCTATTTTGTGGATATGCGTGCGTTAGCCTTAGTTTTCTAATTGATAGATCGATGATAATGAAAACACCACAGTTCGGAGAAATATATTCACTAATTAGAGAACTGGATAAAAATGGTGTATTTAATGAAAAATACACGAGAATCTGTTACGATAAAGGAAAACTTGCCGATATATTATTAACATATTCGATATTTCCTAAATTGTTATGTATGGGTGTCTATGGAATATTATCGATACATGTCTATATGAATGATGACATCTTTCACTTTCCATACGTTATACCAATACTTTTATTTTGGTTTATTATACATACGATAGCCTTTCATTATCTATTTCACCGAATTATCTGTATGGGTATAGTTGCGTTTGCCGTTTGTGCTTTTTTGAAGTATCAATACATTCAATTAGCATACAGTACGGTAATTATATCAAAATTCATAAAACGCAATATTGGAAACAATCGAACAAAATGTGAGTTTTCCTACATTCAAATTTTAAATATCAAATATTTTTTGTTTATTCAACCCCGACTTTACTGAATCATCTGTAGCATAATGTATTCAGTGTAAAATGAATAAGATATATATTATATCTGATATATTATTCTTAATTTTTAGACCTAATCGAACGAATGTTGAATAAACTTATTGTGGCGGAGAATCGTTTGTTTATACTAATTTTTAACATAAATAAATTCTTTCGAACAAAAGCACTCATATTTAACTACTTTGCTTTAGTTGATATTGTTTTCTTTATAACGATTTTAATGGAAAATAAAATGGAAAAGTTCCCTTTTTTGCTTGCATTATTGGGTCTTGTATTTGTTATTGCATTTACATTCATATATTGGACAAATTCATTTTTTTCATCAGTTTCCACTGCCGTTCACTCGAATTATAAGTCAATTCACTATTTATGTGCAAATAATTGTGAACATTTGAATCTGAAATATCGTATCAAGTTTGCCAACATATTAACACGACTTTCCGGAAATACAATTGGATTCAGTTGTGGTGACTTATTCACATTCACTCCATTCCATTCATTATTATTTACGATGAATTTATTTGCGCTCTACACTCTTGTCTATGCACTTATCCATTAAGATTTAATTAATTAAATCAATAATCGTCAACATATAATTAGGTCAGCTTATGGATTTAGAAACAATTTGTCCGTTTGTTTGTATATTCGGAGTAACTCTACCACTGAATTTAGCAATTTTTTATAATCGTTAATTTTGAAATTCTAGTAAACTGTAGACTAAATTTAATTAAGTATTTTGTAAATACTTATAAACTTAGACCAATCTATAAGAACAAGAAAGTACGCTCTTTATTAATGTGACCTTTTTGTAAATATAGACTATATGAAAGGTTATGCTTTATCTATTTAACATAATTTAATTTAAAACTGATTTACAAAATTCATTTCAAATATATTATTCGATTTCGATTTCATTCTCTTTTTTCAATTTTTTTAATAATAAATAATTTCATTAATTTTAAATTAGTCTCACTTAAATAATATGCCAAAGTTTTATTAGTAGTTATTGAATGTGTGATTTTGGGAATCCATGCACAATAAATTTTTTCAGACTTTTATTTATTTTTAAAAAGGTAATTTATAAGAATTTCTATAAATATAATAACTTTCCTATAAATAACTTGAGAAGATATTCATTAATTTGCAAAATTTGAATAATAAATCTATTGACGGTTCCTATAGAATTTGCTCCCATTCAATTAGATTTTATTTTGAGATTAACTCACATGATAAGCTCGTCAGGAGTCTCAAGGTAGAGTAATCTATCACTGACCCACCGACTATTTTTTATATTTATTTTTTCTTTTTATTAAATTTCTTACTAAGACGATCAACCCATTGAAAAGACAACTTCGATAAATAAAGGCTAGATTAATTCTAATTTAATTTTTTAATCCCATGGTACATTTTTGATATTTTTTACGTTTATATTTAAATATAGTACCGATTTCATAATAATTATTTTTAATTTTTTTCAATAAATGTTTTATGCAACTAAAATATTACTTTTTTTCGATAATAAATCGTAGGATAAAGTGCGGTTATAAGATATAAGTTTATAAGAAAAAAGAAATTTTTGTCAACCAGAGTTGTTAAAATCTTTTATTTTGTGCTTGTATACGACACGCTTCGTGTGGCGAATACAAGAGCTACACCACTTTCGTATATCTCTGCTTAAGGCTTCACAGTTCAGTTGGTTTAGTTTATTTACTGCTTTGTGAAACCCATTATGTGTTCATTATTAATTTTATTATGGGTATTCATTTGTATTTATATGTCGAACTGAAAAACCAAAACTACATCTGATCTATTTGTCAAGATTTTGTAGAGCAAGCAGTAGAGCCACTACTTAAGTTAATAGTTTTTATTTTAACAATCAAAGTAAAAAACTACATATAATTTTTATAGGATGTCCCACATTTTATGTTTGAACTACAAAAATTGTTGGTTACGATTTTCAGTCATCATCGTTTACACTATTTAGGACAGAAATAACGTCACTTGTCAGCATGATATATTACTACAACAAAATTGGTCGTATATTCGCAAAATGTCCGGATGGTTGCGGACATCATACACAATTTGACGAATTGGTATACCATTGGCCTCAATGTTTTCATGTGCCCTGCCTTCAAGGTAAATATATGAATTTGACTATTCGTTCAGTCTGTAACGTTTTAAATATATAATTTTAATTATTACTTTTAAAGCTATTAGATTCTAAAGTCTTAGTGGCATTTCATATTTGTGAGAACAAATAGCAGTGAAGAGAAGTCTTCGTCGAGCACTTATATCGGAAAGAGAAGAGTTGTTGAAAATACGACAATGACATGAGTATGATACCAGTAAGGATAACGTCTAGTCTTACATAAGCTTGTCAAGAAATAGAAGTTAGGTGAGCAATCTATCCCTTAATCACCGACTTAATTTTAAATTTTAAACAACATGAATTCTTTATTAAGAAGAGAATTAAGTCAATCAGTCAGAGCTAGAATGGCAACAAAGCAAGCAAGAACTCATACTATTGTTTTACGTCTACAAAATAATTTATTTTATTTTATCAATTTTAAATTTACATCATTTTAATTTTTAATGATTCTTTTATTTTTCATATTAATGTATTCCATTTGATATAAATGTATGTTTTTCATTCGCATTCATGTATTTCTGTTGCTTTTAAATAATACTTTTTATGCATAGAAAATGTGTTAATGTATTTTTATGTGTTAAGGAAGGGACTTATTTTTCTCGGCCGATCAGCGAAAAGAATTATTTTTAACTTGTGCTTGTATACGCTTGTGGCGTATGCAAGCACTACACTACTTCTGTTCCAGCTCGATATCTATTAAAAAATCTTTCAGACCCATTATTGGGAGTGTTTTAATTATAGGGCAAATTTAGCTGAAAGATGGTAACTGTTAAAAATAATTGAAAACTGTCACAAAATCTTAGTTACAATTTTATCGCTTTCAATGATCATTGAAAAAACAATAAAAAATCCCATGCCTACTATCTTGACAAATTACTTTATTAATATGAAGAACAGAGGAAGTCCGTTTATTAGCATAGACTTAGCACATCTACACAGATGGACAGACTTTTAAAAAACGAGCTAAAAATCTATTGGTTTTAATCCACAGATTAATCTTTTATTAATAATGCGATGTTATTAATAATGTTATTCTATATGCACAAACATCATTAACCTTACTCCGAAATCAATCCGCAACTCAAAAAACTTTTTTTTATCATAATCTGTAAATTCGATTGAAACGCACTAACTTTTTGATTCGGCGCGATGCTAGGCTTGTTAATTTAGAATTTGACTCAAATTATTCGAAAATACGTTCGTTTGGAAATCATTTATTAATAACTTGTATTAAGCACTTGCGTGCTTTTTAAACTTTGATAATAAATTTCAAAATTAATAGCTTCTCGAAACTAACGATATAATATATTGATTTTGATTTAAATGAGTATTTTGCAACAAATATGTTGGCTAAAAATATGAAAACATTATACGTTTGTGTGTATATAATTTTTAAGCGAATACTAAGTTTCAATTATCAATCATAAATTATTTCGTAAATTCAGTTGCCAAACATGAATCAAATACTTTGTAACAAGATATAAAATAGCAACGTTAGGGTAAAATTTTAATGACGAAAATTTTAATAATAGTCTTAAATTTAGTCAAGTAAGTGGTGCGAAAGAGTATATGCCCAGAGTATAAAATTCAAAACTAATTACTGAAAAGAAGATTCAAAGTTGTGTCTTTCAAAATGCACGCCAATAAATTGAATTATCGAAGTTTTTGATGCTATTTGTTTATGGATTAAATAACTTATTTCTAATTTCGAAATCTTGACATAACTATTAATTTATAAAAAATCAGCTTTTAACTATATTATTGTAAAAAAGATACATGGGTTGACATCATCAAACAATGGCAAAAAATAACAAAATTGATACTTATAAAGTATTACCATCTTATTTAATCATTGAAAATGCTGGAAATCACTTCTATGAGATAGGATTGTGGCAATTTTTAATTGGTAACGCTAAACGAAGTCGAATATATTTTAATCCAATTCTAACTCTAACGTGTGTCATAATTCTATGCGTTCGAAATTTCATTTCTGTTATAACCAAAAACGAAAACACAGATTTCTTTATCAAAATCGGAGACTATACTTACTTTTTGAAAGTCCGATTTCAGCTCAACGTATGTGTTTTATTAGTATATTTTGTGGCAATTATCAATCAAACCATTCATTACTGGAATTACAAACATAATATCTATCCATCATATATGGAAGTGTTTGAAATGATGTGCGGACATCGTTCCCCACAATCTGTTGGTCTCAATGACGAAGAAAACGTTCGTCAACTTATAAAAAAGTCTAAATTTTTATTTAATCTTATCAGTTTCAACAATAATAAGTTATTACCAATTTTATCGTTTATTGTTAATATGGTTCCGTTAGCAATGAATTGCACATATATTCAAATGGTTTTATATGCGCTCCCATGGAGTTTACTTTTGGTTTATGGTCTAAGTTGTTATTTCAATTTTATTTCCTGGCAAATGATTTACTTCCATTTGATTTGCTATTATTTAAAGTTAAAAATAAGAGAAATTAATTCGGAAATCGAAAACAATACAAACAGTTCGGTTGTAGTAAGCAATAAAATAATCGCATTGTATATGAATTCGCTGCGAAAAATTTATGATCAAATCAATGATTATAATGATAACTATTGGGCAAAGTTTGCGTTTTGGCTCTATTTGCTATTCTCGACAATAGTGTGTCTTATTCTTTATAGTGTATTGTTCGGAAAAATGGAAATGACCAATAGATTGGGGTTCGCATACTTCACAATAGTTCTCAGTTTAATGTTACTTAGTTTCATGAATACAGCGTCTTCTTTGGCACTCGAGGCTTCCAAGTCTTATACACTGGTTTCAAAATTTCGGAGAAATAATGTTAAACGAAAATGTAATACGATAATGGTATTGAAGGTACTATCAAGTATAAGCTTAGTGCATTTCAATCGAACACACACTGGTTCTAAACTCCTCACAAATCTATTGGGCCCTATTATTATTATTTTATTATTTAGATTCCAGACATTGTCCCACTGACATAAACTAGCATTTAATTAGCATAACCGAGATTTTTATTCGAAGTGCATGAAGTCAATATCTTAAATAACTTAATAGAGTAGTAATTATATCTAATTTACATCGATCTTTCTATTGATCAATCAAATCTGGTCTGAGTTCAACTTTTCGGGCGACAGCCAGACTAATCCCGAAATTTATAACAAAAGTAATTTAATTAATTGGTAATGCTTTTCTTAAGAGATAAGATTAGCTTCGGAGTGGAGTTTAAAAAATGTGATACGTATAGCACGGAGGAAAGTACAAAGTATTTTATCCTTTAGCATCAGATGTGAAATTTTTATTGTTCTCCAGTGAAGTGTCCATATAATTTAGTATAAATTGCATTTACAATAGTTATCATCTTTCATCGAAAGCCTGAGTCAGAAAAGAGTTGGATTTTACTGCTGGAAACTATTCATTATTAATTATTTTCGCTTTTATGAAGTATTTTTCAAATTATTTAGTTATAGTTATTCAATAGATATTTTAATGCATTTTATTTTTAGATATTAGCACTTATGAGCGTGCTTTTCATAAAATTAGTTGAAATTTCATCCAAGCAATATAAATGAAGGCGAATTAGACTTGGTTCATAACTAAATACAAAATCAACATGTTTTCGTTACATAAATCAATCAAATGGTTAAAAGGTTTAGGTACAATATGAAATTGTAAATAATTCTTCATGAAATAATTTATATAAACTAGAGACCCGCCCGCATCCCTCCGCTTATTCCCGAATCTTTCGGCGCCCAGCTCTTCACTTGCAATGAGAGCATAAGTCCGCGTTTAATATGTGCTTCGCAGGAGTTAATTGTTACTAGAAGATAGGAAAGTGTTCTAGGTTTCTAAATAAAGAAATCGTATAAATACGTTTATTTGTTTTGATTATTTACACGCTTAACTATATTACGATTTCTCGTAAACCCAATAAAAGTTCATTATGTTATACGCTTTTTATGTATACTCTCAATTAGAGGTTGAAATAAATTCATTATTAACTCCCACAGTATATTAGTGATCCCGTCAGTAAAGAAACTTTTCAATTCCCGTGGGTCCCTTACAGCAAACGTAATTTTCATATTCCCGGCCCTCCCGTCCGCAATTCCCTCAATAAATATACATATTCAATTATACTGTAGGCACAAAATTTAAAGTTATACACTATGTATTTCAATAAACTTTATGACCAAATCTGGTGTTGTGTTTATTAAAGATATTATCCTTTTGTTTTCACAAAACTTGATAATAGTAAATATAATTTCTTTATTCATTTTAAGTTTTAAAATGGTGTTATATTGTTTGACTTAAATTTTTATACCAAATATATTGCCACTAAAAATATATTGTTTTTATATTGAAATTTTTCATTGAAATGTTTTATTTCGATAAAAAAAACAAATGCGGGAGTTTGCGGGAATCCCTCCCATCCCGTTATTTTCTAAGTTAATCCCATTCCCTCCCATCCCGCAATGTTTGGCTTCATTCCCACTCCCTTCCGCTTTCCACGGGACCCGTCTTCAATTTCTACTCTCAATCTAGTTCTCACTTCCACAATTAGTAACAAATAACTCCTGTTCACTAAGTCTAATATAATGCATTTAGTCTTACAATATATGTGTTTTGAAATACATGTGATTTTCTAACACCCGTTAATTTATTAAATTTAATAATTTATTGCATTTTGATCTAGATTTTAAAATCAACTTAAATGATCAATATATATTTTTTTCTTTTAACTCGAATTCCGACATTTAGTTATCACAATAAAACATTTATTAATACAGTAAAACAAACTATATTGCACCAAATAATTTATTTAGACAATACAAAAAAAATACATATACCATTAGATACATAAGTATTAAATACAAATACTTTCTACGTTTTACAGCTCATATTTAAAAAATACTCTGAATATAAATGATATATTCATTTTCGTTAAGTTTGCCCAATCATTTAAAATTATTTAATACTAAAAAATATGTTGGCGAGTTAGGGATAAATCGTTAATTAATAATTTATTAATAATAAATTATTAATGATCCGATTCGCACAGCATCTCATATTGCATGTTATGCGCATAGCGGTTTAACAAAATACTGATCAACAGGAAAATATCGATTCATTTTGGAAAATCATTAAACAAAGCTATTTCCGTATTAAGTTTACAGTTACAGTTACCGAAATTCGTTTTTTAAATTAGTTAGTATTCAAGCCAGTAGATAGAGATGCACGCTTTAATTGTATGGCATATTGAACACGCGTACAATAGCACACAGATCGCTGTTACGTATATTACGCACTAAACTTCATATAACGTCCACAAAAATATAATCTATATAATAGTTACCGCAATATCGCCACACAAACGCACACGCATTACATATGCACACTGTAATTGACATGTCAGCAACGTTTGACATTTTTACGTTAAACGAAAAACAATAGCATATCGCTATTTCTGGTCAATTAGTAACAATAATATGCGGTTATCTTATTAAAAACGAAAAATCACATTGTTTAGCGAAAATGTTTTCCATAATGAGCAGGTAAGCCAAATACACAACACACACAAGACGTAAACAATAAGTATAATAACAATATAAAACAAACACACGTATGAATAGAGCGGCGAAATCGGCGCACGATAGCGACGCGGTTATACCCACCAAAACTGGTACGCAAAACACTTTGAATGCTCAACGATATCACGTGTGGATATTTCGGTTATCGATACTGGTTGGCATACTAATACTAATTGCGCTCATATTTATCAAGTTTCCCGCGAATCTCGTGCTATTCGTTGTGTCGCTATTCGTATTCCTTGCGGTGTCGTTCTGGTATCACGTGATGGTTCGCCGCAAGAAACGGGCCGAACAGTCGCACGTGTCGAGCAGTCGAGGCTTTCCGCGCGACCACTCGTCGTTCGTTGACGTGCCGTTAGACCAGTTTAACGATGCGAATACCGGTGGCGGTGTTAATGGGCTAAAGCATCAGCAATTCGTGTCCGCTTAACATAATCTATTGGTTTGCCATATTATTTGCCCGTTTAGTCTTAAGTGGCGAACTGCTTTTTGATCTCGTAATCGTAATCTCGTTTTTTTTAAATTATTTGTTTTTTAGTTTAGTTTTTTCCAATTTTTTCACTCGAATTATCTTAAAAGCGTTTAACTTTTATCCACACGCTTTTTTCGTCGTACTATTTAGGTTTTATTGTATGCGTGATTCCCAAACACTATTTATAGCGTTGATATATAAATCTGGGGTTTGGGCTAAACATTCGAAATATCAAGAGCTAAATCAATAGCCGTAACACACCCTTTCATTCATTAATTTCTAAATTTAAATCATATGATTGATAGTCCATTTGATTACTTATTCCCAGTATTTTCTCCATAGTTATTGCTTTTATTAATACTCTTTGGCCTTATTTTTAGTTTGAATAATTCCAATCTATAAGCTCTACTCGCGAAAAACCTGCGTAATCGCGTTTAAGCTTTTTTAATGTACGGTAAACTTTTACTAGTCGTTCTGTAAAGTATGTGTTCGTACTCGTATTTAAACGCTTATACATTCCTTAAATAAATACTCGATGAGTTCGGCGTGTAATACGCTATTCGCGCACACGTTTCCGAATTTCAATCCTAGTCTAATAAACAAGAGTGGAACGCACCTATTATGGCATATTGGATAAGCGAATGGTGTTTATACTATTTGATTTTATAAGATTCAGGAATGATAGGGGACTGACACACAGACAGATATATCAATCATATAATGTCAAATTTTCGATATGCCATAAAAAAATTAAAAGGTTTTTTGAGTTCTCCAATTTATTTTGCTCAAACTCTTGTTGGCTTATTGTAAGTCCGAGCGAGAGAGCGAGCAAAACATGCCAGTCATTGAATTTGCATTAAATTCTATGTATATTACAATAATAATACACATTTTACGATAAATGATCTGAATTTTTTTCCTATTAAAAGTCTTTCAAATATGCCAAATAGTTTAATATGTATTTACTGTATATCAAGTTTTTTGGGGCACAAACAATTAATTTGTAGATTTGCACGTTAATAATGCACATTTGGCAATATTGATACTCACATTTAAACGTAAAACGAATTGTTAACAAATCGCACACACATTCTTGTCAAGAGTTTTGGAAAAATATATGTATTTTATTAACAACAAAAAAAATCTATGTAAAATTAATTTAAAACGCTATATGGAACCAAAAATTTTTGTTAATTAATTAACTTTAAATTTATTACGAAATGGTAATTTTTAATTCCATTTTTAAATATTGTACATTTTTTCCGTTTTAATTATATTCGATAATTAATAAATTGCAAGTAAGAAAGAAACTAATAATAATGTGATTATTTTATCAGAGAGTGAGTGGTTAGATCGTAACCAAATTATGGTGCATATGATTTTAAAATAGAGATGAAAATTTTCAGGCTGAGACTACAGTTAATAGATATTGAAATAATCAAATGGTTAATATAATTTTATTAAAAAACCCGTACGATAGAGGGGCAGGAATATTGAACACGAAATACGTAATAGATGTTCGTTTCTAACACACGTAAGCGTTTATTTCATTGCAATGTTTACGTCTGTCTAAACCAATCGGTTATGATTAAATGATTCAATCGTTAGACAAAACCAAATACAGGTGTATCCCAACCGATGACTCATTAAATGATTGCTGGCAACAATTTCCGGCTTTTATCCACATATATATTTAGTAATTAGTTTTCCATAGTATTTGAAATTAAACATTAGCTATTGATAAATCATAAGTAAAGTTTTATTCGGTTATCGCAGTAAAGTTGTCGTTAATAGTGATATAAATTAAACGATGGCAACGCAATATTCAATGCCAGACCAACAATGGTTAGGATCGGTGTTCGGACGCGTGGACACAGACCGCAGCGGTCACATCAACGCCAATGAATTACAGTCGGCGTTGAGTAACGGCACGTGGAAACCATTTAATCCGGAAACGGTGCGACTAATGATCGGTATGTTCGATCGCGATAACTCCGGAACCATTAACTACCAGGAGTTCTCTCAACTGTGGCGATACGTCACCGATTGGCTCAACTGTTTCCGTTCGTTCGATCGCGACAATTCCGGTAATATCGACCGAAATGAGCTGAAGCAGGCGTTGACCACATTTGGGTACCGATTGACCGACCAGTTCGTCGACGTATTGATGCGTAAGTTCGATCGCGATGGTAAGGGTAGCGTCAACTTCGACGACTTCATTCAGTTGACGGTTCAGTTGCAATCGTTGACCACTGCGTTCCGGTGTCACGACACCGATATGGACGGTTGGATTAATATATCGTACGAACAGTTTCTAACGCTTGTGTTCAATACGTGCGTCAAATAGATTTGAGTTTTGTTTTTTGATCTGAAAAAGTTATTGTTATACGTATTTTGTTTATTTGATTAAAACGTATTTTTTATGATTTGTGTATCCATTAATTTACATGTTTGATTGGATTCGGTGCTCTAATAATCCAATTACTAAATTATTATTTTAAACGCCGAAGCATAAAAATGCCTTATTTTTTATGCAGTAATTTTGTTTATTACTAAAATATAATTAATTGTAAGAGTTTTTTTTAATTTTAATATTTATATAAACACTGAATTATATTATAAGCATTTATTTTTATTAATATTGTTACTTTTTGGTATATTGTGTGTTTGTTTTATGATAAATAATATTTGCATAATATAAATGTTTTGACTTTTAACAGGCAATTCATATAAACTTCGTAATTTCGGTAAATTTAGTTACAATTTTTCCACAATTTTCAAACATTATTTTTTACTAACGAATAAAGAAAGTTGTAAAAATTTGTAAAAGTGCAAAAAATTTTTTTACCGTTTTATTAAGTAGGTTTCGGTATTATAAAACAATTATTTGCGCATATATAAACTAACGTTTTGAGCCGCATTATCCCCAGTGTTGGGATATTAAAAAAGACGGTAAAATGGAAAACTGGTCGGTAACTATGGGACATAAACCGAGCTTATACCCCACACCTCACCACAACTCACTGTAATGAAGCGCACGCTCCACGTGCTAAAACGTGACCAGCGCTTCACCTTATGTGAGAAGTGATCTGACTTCGTGTATGCAATAATTAAATTAAGCTTCACGTAATTAACTTGAAATGGAATACAAAAATAGTTTTAAAAACTGTTTATGATAGCCTAAAAACCGTTATAATTAGCAGATACAATGTTCCTTTTTTTAAATAAAATATGCGATATAAGCCTTAGCAGATACAATGCTCCTTTTTTTAATAAGATATGCGATACAAGCTTTAGCAGAAACAATGCTATTAAAAGCAGATACAATGCTAAACTTTTAAAAAGCAGATAAAATGCAAATAGCAGAGACAATGCTAAAGAACATTAGTGAGCGGTAATAAGCGACAAATGCTAGACTGCAGAATAAGATCTTAAATTTGGGTTCTGGACAAAGAGTGCTTTAATAGGTGGATCAAACTGAAGCAATAAATTTAAGAATTTAATTTTACATTATATACACACAATTTTCGTTTCTCAATTTAATTATAAATTTTGTTTCGAATATGTATTGAATTAACTGCTAAGCAAATAATTCAAGACATGGGGGAGAAGTGATATACGCGAACCCACGTGTCACGCGATATCTCGACTAATAAGCTCAATATTCATAACTTTTCGTTTAAACCATTATGTTTTTTATTATTAATCGGTGAGCTTTGATCTCATTTATGTTTTTTCTATTACTAATAGTTTTAGTTCGAGCATTTTCATGCTTTTGTTTTTGTATTGAATAACTGTTATATAGTCAGTCTTAACTCATGTAAAGCGACGATCAGTCGCAAGCCGACACAAGGCTTCGTTTTGTAATTAATTGCCGACACAAGGCTTCGTTTTGTAATTAATTGCCGATACAAGGCTTCATTTTATAATCAACTAATAAATAAGTTAATGCTGGATACAACAGTCTCTTTATTTTAAGTAAATTTAATTAATTGCACGATAAAAGTGCTTAATCGGCGATACAAGCCAAGTGTGACAGCGAGAAAAGCTGCACGTGTGAAACAAACGCTGAGATTTTAATTCATTATTTTAATTATTTGTTGTCGTCCAAATTCGTTCATTTTTGGTGTAGACATTCATTATCATTTGGGCGTTGTGTGGGTAAAGTTGTGCGCCGATTGATCGAAGCGTTAAAGAGCGATCGCCGATAGTTTGGGACACGCGTAAACGCAATAGAGTGCGACCGCTCGCTCTGTATTTGAGCAATTCATTTCATATTTGCGTCATTGGTGTGTTTCGATAACCTGACTAAGCATAACAAATCTCAAGTGAATCGGTGGAAACGTTTACAAGCGAACGCCAGTTATCCCATCAACTCAACTAAATATTAGCCATAGTACGGTCGCGGCGGCTCTACGCTCTCAGCTGTATACCCCTACGCGCGACAATCAATACCGTTAGCGATGTTGGTTGGTTCTGCACGTTTCAATATTGTGACCCTTTTTCTTTGTTGTCTTTGTAAAGGTTATTTATTTGAACCTATATAATGTAGTAGTTGTAATAATTGTTGTAAGCGTTAGTAGAAATACCTTACTTTTGCGGCATCCAATGAAAACATTTTAATGCAGTGCTCTGCAGCATGTGTTTATTGCGATGTTTTATAAAAAAGTAATATTTTTTCTGTGTCTCAAACTCGTTGCGTTCTCTTTATTTATAATTGTATAAATCTTAAGTTAATATTCTTTGGTTTATTAATCAATTAATAGAACTAATCGATGGATAATTGGTCACACTAATGGTGTCAGAAGTAGGATCTCATATGGAAAATCCCTCATAAATAGCCTCTACTGGTTGTAAAGCTAAGTTTAACTTTTTTAAACTATTGACTTTAAGGAGTAGTCTAATAACAAAACCTTTAATCTTAAAATAATATTCCAATTAGTGCTATAGCTGAGCAAATTGACATCTTGCTGACATCTGAGTAAATTGCTGAGCAACTAAGAATAAAAAACTAATAGAAAAGATTTCTTATTTTGAAAAGGAAATTGAGTTTTTGTTTGTTTTAAACCGCGCACATTAAGCTATTTTTGAAGATGATTCAGATGATCATCTTAGTAAATTTAGAAAGTATTTCTCGGTGTTTAAAATTATGTTGATAGTGTGACAAACTCTAAAATCTAAAATTACGTTACACTAAATAAACTTACTTTAATGACTTAACTATATTTATTTCTATGCCTATCGAAGTTATCAAAGTAAAAAAAAAGTTTGATAACAAAGTGAACAAAATATTCTCTGTGCTGTTTCTTGCAGATGTAATTTAAAAGGCTATTTGTTTTAGGTCATAAAGCTACAGTTAACAAGAGAGCAGTATTTGTTTTTAGAAACTAATTCTTCTCTGTTAATGTTTTTTGCGCTGTTGAATGTTTTTTTTCGAACTAAATTATTAGCTTTAAGCCAAATAGTGAAATTTTTGCTTTTAATTGAATGAAACTGTGGTCGTCCAATTCGATTTTCTGTATAAAGAAAATTTGATACCTTAATTATAATCACAATGAAATATAAACAAACTTTTTTATTATTCTAAGGTATTATCAACACGCTTAAATCTATATCATCTTTAATATTGTTTTAATAATTTCATAATTTTTAGTTTGAACCCCAAGATGTCTTTAAGCTACCACCGTTTATGACTGACTACTTATTGACTTCAAATCAGTCGTAGCTCCATTGTTAGTTCCACAATCTTCTAATTTGCTAATATCAATAGTGCGTTAATATTCCTCTTAAATTTATTTAACAAATTAAGTTAGGATTATAAATACATTATGTAGCTATAACATAGTGTCCGAACTATCTTCGTCAGTACCGTAAATCTCCCGATATATTGAGCAATAAACATTTGTTAAAGGGCATAAGCTTTTCTGTGTCATGGCTTTTATTAAACTATGGACTTTAGCTTAGAAAATCTTATTACACAGTATTCAATAAATAGCGTATAAATTTATGAAGGTTTTCGTCTATGAATGAATTCTAGAATTAAAAAAATACAAATAATTATGTATCTTATATATTTTATTACGTTAACAACACAAATCCAGATTTTACTGATTTGAGACTTGATCCGGGTGTGAACAAGTTAAAAGCTTATTTTTCTAATTATTTACAGCCACATACATTAGCTAGCTAAATTAAATAATTTTAGAAAAGAATAACATAATATAAATACAAGTAAAAAAATTAAACGTAGTAAAGAATTAGTTGGAGCAAGTCAAATCATCTATAAAGATCTTAAAACTTAACCCATAACTTACATATAAGACAGATTATTCACCAGATATTCAAGAAAATTGTATTGAGAGAAATAAAAATCTTAGTTTAACCAAACATCTATGGGAAAAAGAATCAATGAAATACTAGAAGATTACTCATCGTATAAGCTAAAGCTTGATGAATTAGACAAATTGTTATCAGTTTTTTAAAAAATATTGTTTTTATTTACATAATTTACTGCTTATTTCATTATAATAAAATACTTTAAAAGGTATTTCAACGGTAAGCATATGAGACTACAACTTATCAATCAAGAAATAATTAAATTTTATTATCATAACAGAAAAGATGTTATGTTCTCATAAACTTTCGAATTTTTAGCAAGAGTGTAGTTAATTTAACGTAACTGTAATCTAAGTTTAATGGAACAATGACGAGTTTAAGAATTTAATAAGTTTCCCAAATTATTAGATAGACCCCAAAAATTTAAATTGTTAAAAACTTTTTAAAAATAAATAAATCACGTTAATCTGCACCTCCACCAAGTCTTACACCGGAAATAACGGCATGATATGGAATTCAAATAACTTGCGTTAATTCCGCCGTATTCAATACAGTAAATAAAAATATTAAAAAGAATAAAAGACAATAAAAATTAATATCGAAAGGTTAACTTTTATCAATATTAATTTTTGTAAGATTAATTATACATAAAATAAATAAAATAAAGTGGGTATTATTTTTATAAAACAATGACTTACTTAAATAAAATTGATTATAATAAAGAAATTATTTATTTAAAATATTATATTGTGATCTACACAATAAATAAATTAACTAAATTAATAAATTAAATAAATTAAATAAATTAAATAAATTAAATAAATGATACTTACAATGAAATGATGATGTGTAATGTATGTTCAATGAGTATGAATAACGAAATGTAATTTACAATGGAGTGATTATGAAATGTGTTTACGAAAATAATGAGAATAAATAAATATGTTAATGATAAATGTATTTTATGAGATATTGATAATGTTATAAGAAATGATATGATAGATGATAATTACAATGATATGTTATAAAGGATGTTATGATGTTATGAAATGTA
>JAQIXJ010001782.1:0-18679 GCA_034700185.1 Phthiracarus laevigatus | reverse complement strand
GTGGTACCATTCCTCTGCAGTAATTATTATTCTTCTGCAGTAATACAAGTATAGGTTAACGCGTGCCCTATACTGTCATATTCCTACTAGTCGTTCATTAACCTACAACGTTCGACTTATTACTACGAGTCAAATACACTACATTTATTGAATACAATATTTTTTTTGGAATCGAAATTTTGTTGAATTATTCAAATTAAATTCAAATTATAATTGTGTGTTTGGAATAATAGTGTGATACAGATAGCCATTAATTTTAGCTATAAAAGCTTAAATTGGATTTCTATAACAAACGAATTCCCCTTAATATTAAAATCTTTTATGGAACCTCTATAAGTTGAGAATTGTTGATTGGATTGTTCGTCATAGCAAAAACACTTATTTCGCCAATAAATAATTGCGATGCCTTACTATTTGGTAAAGCAATTAAACTAAATTAAAATGATAAGTTAAGTGATTGACCTGTAATTACCTGTTTTTATGTGAATCAGTTTTACCACAAACTGAAGTCGGTGTGTCGTCATTTACCTCACTTGCAGACAGCGGACCACTTCCACACCTTAGTTTTAAAATTAAATGTACAATGGATTGCGTATGTATGCAATAATCTGCTAGTTCTCTGCCAGCTTCTAATTGTTTTCCAGCGAATTTTTCATTCTTAGTTTAGCTGTCCACGAGTTAACTTCAAAACTATAGTGTGCCATATCGTGTTTTAGTATAATTAGTAAGAGGCGTAACACCAAAAGTTTCTCAAACTTGACCAGATTTTAACCATTTGTGACCTGAATTTGTGTTATTATTGACTAATATTTAGTAATTTTTTGACTAAATTAAAGCCCTGTTTTGTCCATTAAAAGCCAACTTTGTTCATTTTTTCCTGTATTTTGACCCGAATTTGTGTCGATTTTTTACCAATTTTGACACATTTTTAGTCAAGTTTTTGCACAATTAAAGATCTGTTTTACCCATAATAAAATTAATTTAGACCCATTTTTGTCCCAATTTTAGTATTTTTTAATCTATTTTTTCTCCATTAAAAGTCTACAGAGTATGTACAAAATGTTATAATAAAAGTTATTTGAAAATAAAAGTGTTATATTTGATTTTTTGTAACCCCTGTAAGTGAAATGTCAATTCTAATAGTTGACTTTTTTAAAGTGAGCTAAAAAGAAATATAATGCTCTTTTTAACGTTATAATATTTCATAGATCACTTTTTTTAAAAGGCGAGCTTTTTTATTAGTTTTTTATTTGTTTGATTACATAACAAAGCTATTTTTAATAATTTTTTACATTTAGCACTATCAAGACTACTGCTACATATTTTGTCTCCTGTATCAGACACAGTGAATATGTGTACAGGTCCAGGGCCTTGAGGGTCCTAAAAACCCGGACTTGAACCTGGAACTCACAAACCCATTTTGGGACCTGGACTTTTAAGTGTTTTAAGGACTCATACCAGGTCCAGGTCTTTATGGCTGGGACTTGAACCCTGAATCGGGACTCATTTACTGTAATTTTAAACAAATATTATAATATTGCTTCTTTTTATGCAATTTTGAATTTTCAGTTTTACGTCTATACTTTTCTGACTAAATTGTTAAAAAATAAACAAACTAAAAGATAAATTCTGTTAAATTTTGTATGTGTTTGAACTCTTGGATTTTTTTTGAAGGTATTTAGTATTAAAACATATTTAAGAACTTACATTTTATGCATATTATTTTTTCAAACAAGTCCCAAGTCCCAACTCATAGGAACTCGAACCTGAACCTGTTCGGTCCTGGACCCAAATTGATAGATTATGGACCTTTTAGAAATTAAAGAACTTGGACTAGAACCTGAAGACAGCGAGACCATAGGTCCCAAAAGTCCAAAGGCGCGCTTTTGTGCATCTATACAGTGTATCTCTGGTTGCAATACCGTTTACGTTTCGTAAAATTTTTATGAATGTTATTAAAATATTCATTTTTTCTATATTTCCTTTCCTCTAATAAAATTTTAAAATAGTTGTCGACTACAATATTTATTACAATCTTATCTTCAAATAATTTTGTAAGGGATTAATATTATCTGTAAGATTTTAATGAAATGCAAGAGTTTATCAATTTATTCACAAATGATTATTAAAATATTGGTGAATCGAATAAACATCATTTTTATTACCGGTAAATGTTATTAGTATTCAATATTTACTGATTGTGTAATCATCGATAAATGAATCATTGCATACAATAAACTGGAAAAGTTCTTATACCAAAATACCGATTTAGATATGAAGTTCAAAATTTCTATAAGCTTGATTCAAATGTAAATGCATTTATTTTGAAACGTAAGCACAAATAGATTAGTATCGTTTAGTAATTTACAAGTAAATATCCTTCACTATTGTATTGAAGTGAAAATTAAAAGTTATTAAAAAAATATAACTAAATATTTTATTTAATAACCAAAAATATTTATAACAATAATACTGTATATTCTGTTACAGCTTGCCTGAACAATATAGTTGCTATAATACGGTAAATTGTATTTAAATATAAAATATATAAATATACAATGAAATATTAGCAAAATAACGAAATTAGAATATTCGTTAATTTACGTCATTCTTAATTTGAAATATTTTTGAATGACATAATAGAATTTAATTAGTGATAATTATAACAAGTAAAACAAATATTTTTGTAACATACTTTACAAACATTAACAAATATCAATTAGCAAACTTCATAAAGAATATAAAAAATACGAGTCAAAATAATTTTTACGGCAAATAATATAATACGCAATGAATTTTACATCACATCATGCATGGATTACAATAAAAAAAACAAATATACTATACAATAATACTGATTATAAATTATGTATTCTTTTAAAGAAACTTAGCTTAGAATTAGATGCAGTTTATTTGGCATCACTTTTGGATGTTAGCTATATATTGGAATAGTTAAGATTTAAATGGTAAACTACTGTTACTAACTAATAATCAGAGTCGAGACTTTCGGAACTAAAACATTAAAATTTCGGTCGGAACTTCGGACAAAAAATCCGACTTTTTTAGGGCACATTTTAGTAGTAAGTTTAACAGATATACAAATATAATTGTTGTATCGTAAACATAGACATTAAGAAAATTATCGAAACAACTTATATTTAACTGCATATTTATTGGCTATTAAATTATTTATCGTTAATCTGATCAATTTTTTTACAAAAAACTCGATTTTATTCCTGGAGAAGCCTTTTTCCTTGACGTCCCGTCTTAAAACTCTTCGAATTTATACAACAATTGTTCTCTTTATTCAATTTTTCGGAAGAATATCTATAAATTTCGGAATTTTTTAAATACACCATAATTTCGGAGTTTTTGGAGATTTAAATTAGTTTAAATTTATTTGTAATAAGTTCTTTAATTCATACACTTGGAATTCGTAAAGTTTTAGTTGATAATAAAAAAGTAAGATTTCCGAAAAAGTCTCGACTCTGCTATTAATCATAGTATTTTATATAAAAAGTTATTTGATGCATATTTTTTAAAAGCAAATATTTAAGCTCAAATCATGGCTTTTTGTTCGCTTTCCAATTTTTGTTTAAACGGAAAGATTTTTTGACTGTATTATTAAATTTTTTACTTCATATTAGATATGAACAAGAATACGAGACAATATAATTTCCAAAAATTAAAAAACAAGACTTTAGTTAATATAGTGACCAAATGACCCCATTTTCACTTTGGACATACCGGCTCAAACTAAATTTATTAATAGTTTTAACATTTTAAGTTCCGGTCATCAGTTTAGGAACACTTATAAACTAACGGTTAACTCCGGGCAGAAATAATTAAAATTTGAAAATTCTTCCGGTTTAAATACAGATTGTCACCCCATAGTCAATATTAGATCGAATTATTTGGCAAAATTAATTTTTGGCTATAACTTTAAAATCTTGTGGCCAAATGTAACAAAAATTGGCTTAAATTGGCGTTGAAGTGGAAGACATACGCATTTCCACAATAAACGGTTTAATCACAAAATTTGCATCCTTAGCGAATCCGCCATAAGTGTTGAATATTTGATTTGATTGTTCACCGAAACAAATCACTCCGCGATCTCCCGGTTGTGGCGTCGAAAAACTTCTCAAATCACTTGGCTCGCGTTCATCCGATTCATCATTAATCAAATGCATTGGCGTCGCAAGTTTAGCGCTTCTTTTGGCAGCGAATACATTGTTTTGTGAGCGTCCGAGAATCTGTACGCGTTCCGACGCCATCTCTTATAGTGGAAACAATCGGTTTAATAATAATACAATTTTTCATTTAAACCCATAATCATGATTACTATTTACCTAATTGTCTTTCTCGTTGCGGTTGAGGCGGTCGAGGAGTATTCTCTCTATAATTCTCTCTATTCATTACCTTACTCATTAGATGCCCACTTAATGGAGATGCGGATGGCATTATCTGTGCATCGTTCGATAAGGTTGAGGTCGCAGATATTGAATCTGACGAATCACTTTGGATTCGACCTCTCATCGCTTATAGCAGAAGCAATAGGTTTTATAACACAGTTATTCAATTCATAATTACCATCTATATATATTAGTTTACCTGATGAGTCTATTATCGATAGATTCGACAAACCAGTCGGTACTTTATCTGCGCTAATACTCGTTTTCATAGATCCAAAGGTTGGTTGATAGTTGGAATTACTGACTGGTAGCTCTAAATATTAAAATACAATCAAAAATTATTGCAACAAACAATATTATGCGTAACTTTTAATTTCATTTTTCAATTTTCGCTGATAATTTTCAACAATATAGCAATTTGTAAGGACTACAGAAATCAAATTACTAATAATAAATCAAACTATTGAATAGTTGTGCGCTATAACTCATTTTTGAAGTTAAATTTGAAAAAAATTTTAAACGACTTTTAAAATTTTATCAAATAATTAATGAACGATTGTGCACCTTTTTTCCAATGATATTCACATCCCTTAAAAATTATTATTCACCTGCTAATCCCAACGATGAATTTTCCGGCCTACCACGAGGTTTCTTGCACCCCTTTGGTTTGCCAAAACTTTGGTGTGGACCACTGGTTGAAAGATTGGTGCGCGAATTGAGTGAATCGGGCACATCAACCACGTCATCTCCAATCCGATTCGCAAATGTTACCACTTTAGTAGGCTTTTCCACTTCGAAATTAAACTCAATTCTAGAGCAAACAGCGGCCGCTTCCGAGTAACTTAAATTGTGCTTATCAGCAGTTTCGGCCACAATCAGCTTTCCCTCATCTGTTGATTGGCTAATAAAGTGGAGTTTCCGTCCGTTAGTGTAAAGCGCTTCCATAAGCCACGACTCGTGTGGTCCCAAGTAGTAATCGTAGTATCCTTCGTTAATTGTTAACGTGTAACCGATGCCGTGATCACCTTTCGTGTTATCGATAACGATCTGGAAGTCCACATCATTTTCGTCGAACAGCGCGTAAAACTTTAAACTCTGTTCGCTATCGATTAGTTTAATACTTTCGTTGTTCAACGCTTTGCTCTTTCGATTGCCGTTAACTGTAAACCAGAGTTCGGCGCCAATCGGTAATTGAATTTTGTTTCCGTTAAGTTTTGGTTCCATATTTTTTTATCGATTAAATATATTTTGTTTTTCGAGTGATTCGGTAAATATGTAATAACTTAAGCGCACACTATGTTTACAAGTTGTTTATTTATTTCAATAGTTCCAGTATTTTTAATGCTGCACTGTTTTTCTCTAATCAATCAAATAAATATAAAAAAAACTTGAAAACCGTATAAATCTACTTAAAAATTACGAAAAGTATACATTGAAAATATTATCAGTCGTAGTAAAAATAATTTCAAAAACACATTTCACAAAATCTTCATAGACTAATGAAATAATACAATACTGTTCAGTCAGTGATCACGATTTTTGACAGCCTATTAAAAGTTTTTCTGTAAACTGTTTATTCACAGTCAAGTAATTTACAGTTATATTGCGTAACATGTTTGCAATATCTAGTTGTGATACATCTACATTTTATTATATAAATTTAAGTTTTCGGTCAATTTATGTTTCGTATTTAATAAGAATTTGACTAAAATTTTAATGTTTAAACTTTTTATCATATTTAAAATTTCAAATTGATGTTTAATAAGCTAATTGGTGCGAAAATAAAAATTTTAACCAATTTAGTAATATAATAATAGCTAAATTTTTTAAACCTAAAACTAATTTCTATTGACTATCTATTACTAAATGCAGTAAAAATGTTACTATGACTACTAAACTGAAGTTTCCATTCAATAGATGTTAGAGTATCGGCTTAACCACAACGCATGACTCAAGAGTTAGACAACAAAATATTGCTATATTAGACGTTTGCTGTTTATTTCGCATTCCAGTAGTTTTTTTCTTTAACAAAATGTTTTGTTCAGTGCTGCCTCTTATTATTTAAAATACGAAATAAATTTTTACATTCTAGAGAAATATTTTAAAAGTTTTTTAGAATAAATTTTAAAGCAACATTTTGACTTCAATTTTTTTGTAAATTCGCTAATAAACTTATGATTGTCGAAATGTTCGAATTTATATACAAAACATTATATTTTTTTATCTCGCACTCCGATATGTTGAGTATTTGACTTTCCTTTTACTAATTCGTAAATTATATTTTAAATTTTAAAAGAAATATTGTCATAAATTTCTGTATAAGCTTATGTTAATTAAAATTAGAATAACCAATAAGTAATTTTATCTTTTATTCATTTATGATTATCAGCTTAATTACATTTGCATTCATTTGCGTCATTAATTATTATATTTAAATGTTCGCTAATTTTCGTAACATTTTCGCTGGAAATTTTTAATTTGGGCGCAATTTCTCGAAAAGGCGGTCCATTATTCGACAAACAATAGCGAACACACTGACCATTTCCTTCTAGAAACCACGGAATATTATCCTTATCCACGAACTCATTAATTTGATCGACGTTCACTAAATGAACTAACTTTCTCTTCTCTTCGGGCAACAGCGACACCAGAAACCGAATCACACCGTTCACACCCCACGGAAGATCGCACAACAAGTCGCAAACAATAAGCTTCGGGTAGTATTTTCCTGCCACTGGTCTCATAAATTGTGCCAAATCCAGATCAATGTTTTGAAGACCGGCTCCCCTAAAGTCAAACAACGCGGTCACACCTTTTCCGTCGTTGTTTCGGTCGAGATACTCGAAAAAGTAGATGAAACACTTTTTCATGGCTTCGCTCAGTTCCGGAAACTTTCGGTAATATTTCACTCTCAACACTATAAACGTTGAACCGTCGCGTGCTCTGCCGAACGGTATGGTTTCGAGACACTCGCGCGGAAAATCGCTTTCAGACACGTCACGCACGCCAACCGTTTTCCTCCATTTCATCGCTTCCAGCAGTCTATGCAAAGCGTCGCTAATGTTGCCATTCGCTGCTAATAGAAATCGATGGCAATGCCAGTCATCGGTTATTAATCGTTCGACGTCTTGCGTGTAAAATTGGTGCGATTTATTTTTTGATGCCGTTAAAAATTTGTTCCGCAATTCGCTAATCGAATCAATTTCAGTATCAGTTGGCTCTATTAGCGAACATTTTGTTTTTACGCGTGACATTTGGAAACATCAATCAGTTGTTATAGCGAATAGACAATGTGTTTATTTTGCTTTGTTGCAGAACACAATGGTTTTAACTTCAGAAGTAATGAACATAGAAGTAGAATCTAGTGAACATCCAGTATTTATTTGAATGTTTATGATAAAAATAGCGAAACACTTGAAAATGTTTGACGTTATCTTTTCAATTAACACTTACATTTGGAAAATGACTTAATATTTGGATAATAATGATAACAAAGCACTTTCTATAAAATTAATTTGTAAAATAAATATTTGGTTTAATGTTAAATAAGGAAAATGTATCGCACAATATTCTAGTAGATTTGGTTTTTCGAAAATTATGAGACAAAAGATTTTCAATGATGTCGTCATCAACTTAACACCAATTTTGAAAAAAAAACTTAACTCTCAATTGACGCACTAATATAGTACACGATTTTTTATGCGATTAATAAATTGCGACTTATATCATGAAACAAGTGAATTAAGCAAAAAAATGTTCATTTTTTAGTCCGAAGCTTATGGACCATAAATTCTGATCTTAATTTGCATCGAAATCTTAATAACGTAAATGTCAACCGTATATCTACGAAAAAAATCATAATTATTGCATTAATGACGCGAAACGGGTGAGAGAAACATGATTTTCAAATTTAGATTATTTCGCGATAGCATGGAATTTAGAAGAGGATCATATTTTGTTGACTCAGAAACAACTGGCCAAACACGATAATTACTGTATTCTGATGTGAAGAAACCATACCCAAGATTATTCAAGTTTATCGTTTCGCTGTAACATTGCGTGCAACTAAACGTAACGCATTGCAGCAAATTTGGCGAGAAATCTTAACGCGAAGTTCATCTTTTCTCTTGAACTGCTTTTAACAAACCTGACGATTCAAATCTGATTTCGCACAAACAAAATAGAACTTTACGAGATTTTTTTAACACCGCAACCATTTAGATATTGTTAATGTGTTTTGATGTGAGATTTCTTATTGAGTTATTCTCATATTTTGTTACATAAATAATTTATTTAAATTAGTGAGGGATGAAACTATGTAGTTATGCGATGAATTTTATGAGTTTTCACGGATTTCAAGCTTTTAGTATTCAAATAAGTAGTGTTACCAGCAAAGTACATAAATGTTAAACTTTTTAAGTTGTAAACAGAAGAGATTAAATATACTCAAAAATATTACATAATTTAAAGCTGTTATGCTTAATCATGCTCTTTATTGCTACTTAATCTCGTGTATTAAATAGTTATTTAAAATATTAAGAACAGAATTTTATCGAACACTTTCCGTCATAAATATGTGCTTAAAAATAATGGCAATTTAAAAAAATGCATCCAAAATCAATAATCAACCTTCAAGTCACCAAAGGTATACTAATCAGTTTGGAATAAAGTTTTTGAAAACTATTTTATCAAATTTTATACCATATTTAAGCTTTAAGCAAAAAAAAAAGTTAACCCAAACTTAATTTCTAATTTTGTTAAAATAATTTTATTATTCCGCGCATAGTTTTTAATCGATAATTATTTTCCTGTAATACTTTTCTTTTCTTTAGCGAAAAACTTCTGATAATTAATTAACTTTAAGAACAGCAGCTGATAATTCACTTAATCGTTATGAAAAATTTTATTTAGTTTTGAATTAATTCGATAAAAAAGTTAATGCACATAATATTCCGCCACAGAGTGTGTGCCAGAATAAGTTATTAAGGCCAGTGTTATTGAGTTTTATTGTTGCGACGCCTTTTCGCTCATCAACGTAAAAAAACACCATCATTTATAATTTTATTTTAATAATTTTTTACTCGTTTTTTTATTATTTTTTTCGATTTTCATATTTCATTAAGCAATTATTTTCTAAAAATTTACGCATAAAAAAGTAAGAAAAACAAGGTCAGGTAATGTTTTTTTATGCAAAGTATATATGCATTCGACTTTTAATAATAATAACGTTTCAGTTTTTTGAGTTCGATGCGTTGCTTATATCTATATATTTAAAAGGAAAAGAGCGATCTCTCTTTGTCCAAAAAAATTACCGATTGTTCTGCGCTGTAGAACAAGATTTTTATTATATAAGAGATTCATTGATAAAAAGTGTTACACAAAAGTTTTCGAAATTTTCTCTTTTCAGAAAAAAGTTTTTGTTTCAACCAAAACGGTATTCTTTTGACAATTGCGATCTTAAAAACGTACATAAGAGAAATTTCTCTCATCTTATTTGAAACCATAAACTGAAACTTCCGTGTCTTCAAACTCTTTTTTGAGTGTATACAATGGAAAAAACTACTCAAAAACACAGAAATTTGTTAGAGAAATAAAAATATATTTTTCTGAATACAACCGCATAAATAACATAGTTTTTATATTATAAAAGAAGGAGTAATTTCTATATAAACGCGTATAAAAATAAAAATATAGCGAAGAAAACGAGTTTTCGTGGGAAAACTTGTTTCTGATGTATCAATCAAAGTGCGAGCAAAAAACTCATTGCGAGGAGAAATTGTTATGTACGAAAGTAAAACACAATCATACATGTATTTGCGAGAGAATCAGATAATAGTTTGCACTCCCTTTTAGTTTTAAACGTCAAAAAAGGATAGAATTAAACGTTACACATCTCACTAGAGATAGCGTACTATCGCAAACAAAAACAAAAATTAACGCCAAGACTCAGTGAAGTATTTGTTTCGCAATACGAGAGCGCGTACACTTACAAACAAACCTCGGCATTTCTAACCACTCTATTGTGACCAATAACACAGCGGTGGTATTTTTTAGGTCAACCTGTTTTAAACCACACACACACACACGCACACAACACACACACACTTATACATACTTGCGTTATGCTCTGTATTGACATTATTTCCTTAACAGTAAAAACTTTTTTGGTTGAAATAAAAAGTTTTTGGTCATGTTGTTTATTATACTGAAGCATTGCATAGTTGTTGTCGCGCTGTAGTGGCAATGAAAACTTAAATACCTCTCGTTCCTCTTATATGTGCGAAGACACTATTGGTATCGATAGTCTGATAATGTCACTCAAGTGCGTGTGCTTTCTGTTTACGCTCACATTTATCAGTTCGCTATTAATCTACTCGACATTATTGGGTTATTTGCTTTTCGAGAGTGCGGCCAATAATAACATTTACGTTTACTGTTTGCAAGTGTTTCAATCGCTGTGCGTTTGCATCATTTTACTGATCGCTTCTTGGATTATCTCCAACAAAATCTATGCGCAACTTTCGCGCACAGCTGTGCTAATATCGAACCGCGCAATACTGATAACCGGATGCGACACTGGTTTCGGCCATCAGTTGGCGATCAAGTGCGACAAACTTGGTTATCACGTGTTTGCCGGCGTTTTAAATCCCGAACAGAAAGGAGCGAATGAGTTGAAGAGTGTTTGTTCTAATCGCATACAAGTGGTCAAAATGGATGTGACACAGGCTAACGAAGTGTACGACATGATCAATCTGATCAAACAGCATAACCTTCAGTTATGGGCAGTGGTGAATAACGCTGGAATATCGCTGTCGACGCCCATCGAATGGGGTTACGACGTCAAAGAATTGGAGAAAACGTTCGCTGTAAACGTTTTCGGTACGGCCAGAGTCACTAAGGCTTGTTTGCCGTTACTGCGAAAATCGAAGGGACGTGTCATTAACGTTAGTTGTCTCGCCAGTACGTATTGTTTTTGCTTTAAGTTATTTGGATAAGGTTTTAAGATTATATGCATACTTAAATACACTTTGCTGTTAAATAAAAACAAATATCACGATAAAATATATCATAAGATTATTTCTTGGGATAATAAGTTATTTCGAGTATAATATTTACTGTAGTTAGTATAATACGGTTCATACCCCTCTATTAATTTAGATCAAATCATGACTATTACGCGTGAACTTGAATTTAGATTATTAGAGTAAGGTCTTTGAGTGTACAGAGTATACGCTATTATCGTTATTGAACAATCAATGGTAATCTATAGTTAAAGCCTGTTATCGCGAAACCAAATCTTATATTGTTCGGATAGATTACACTTTTGAAATAATAATGGCTTCGAAAATCTCAATGCTATATCGTTTCTAAAACAAATCCTTTAAATGAATCATTAATGAATTTTTGAGGAGATGCCCCGCAGGCGATCGTAAACGATAATTCGATGGATTTATGCCGACAAGCAAAAGTTATTTTTTTCTCCGTCATATGCCGAAAAACATATTATTATGCTAAACGCGATAAACTTTTTCGTGTAACTGTTAATATTTGTTTTCAGGTCGCTTCACATTCCCAGGCATTACTTACTATAGTATGTCGAAGCACGCGTTACGTTCACTCTCCGACGGAATGAGGCGAGAGCTGAACGAATTCGGTATTAACGTGATCACAGTGGAACCGTATTATTATCGTACACCACTTGTGGACAGTAATGCCAATCAGCAACTGGTGGACACAGTTTGGAACGAAACCCCTAAAGACGTTCAAATTTTTTACGGCGGCGACAGCGGACGCAATATGTTTATCAAACAGAAGAAGTTTCTGTACGCCACCGCTAGAGTACAAACCGACGAAGTGATCCGAGCGATGATCGACGCCATTACGCTGATCGAACCGAAAATTTACTACCGGTGTTCCGGGTTTGTCAATTCCATTTGGTTATGGATTTTTTGCTTACTTCCCGAAAGCATACAAGACATGCTTTTGCATTTGTTCGCCAGATTTATCACGTACACGTCAAGCGAAACCACCGCTACTACGAAACACGTTAAATAGATCGCTAGGTTTTGTGTGCCTGTATTTATAAATAGGGATCGTTGTATTTTTTTATTATCGCATTCATTATTTTTAAAAATATGAAATAATTTTTTTTCATTTTACTATAATATGATACTCATATGCACATAAGAAACTGATGCTAATCAACTATTAATATTTTTTAGCCTGTACTGTATAAACAAACCATTAAAAACCACTTTATGTGGTGGAATAACTAATTGAATATTTAGTCATTTATTTTTCTCTGCCGAAGGCTACCAATTTTTCGGAAAGAATTGCTTTTTTGACATAAAGTGAAATGAGAATCGTGTTGAATTTCAGTTTCTAAAGCGACTAATAATTAGGCTAACAAAGCTGCTAAACAAATAACTGTTCAAAATCGTATAAAAAGTTGATATCATAAACAGCAAAATCTTTTATACTATTGTATTAAATATTACAAGTCAATTAGTAAAGTAAAAGTGGAGAAATATTACGGAAAAGTGATTGAAAATGTCACGTAAACCTGTGTACAAAAGACACAATGCGAGCAATTTCTATTTTAAAATGAATAGATTAGCAAATATGTTTGCAATTTGTTTTGTTAATTTGACCGTTTAATTCAGTATATCTTAATTTCGTTCGAACCAAATTTATTACTCATTATACGTATAACTAATTTATTCCGAGTTTTTATTTTGATCAGTCTTGTTTAACAAATAAGTCAGTCTATATGAACAAATAATTATTTTTTAACTATTTCTTTATGTTTAAATATTTTTGCACACAATAATGCCATTATAAACTTTATAATATAAAGAGCACATACATGTTATGTTCATACCACTCATTGATTCATTCATTGTTTTGTTAGAATTTTTCTAATTGATAAATCGCAACACAAAACCGATAATTTGTTTCAATTCATTCGGCATGAAATTTTCGAAACATATTTCGTTCAGATGTGAGAATAATAAACATAAAATGATTTTAAAACAAGCAATTTTCTCTTTGAAAGTGCCAATGTATTTTTAAAAAAAAATTATGTAAATTTCCAATACAATTACACTTACTTTTGAAGTTAAATGAAAAGTTTTGGACATTTGAATAAACCCTATTATACGCTATAATAACAAAATTAATAGCTACAGAACTGTATTTTCTGAATCAGTTTAAGATGTATTCGTGTGTCTTATTTTTTAAACACTAAATGCAAAACAAGTGGAGGTCAGATATAATAAATTTCAAACAAAACATTATTGCAATCATAGTCATAGCAAGCATATTTAAATTTTTTCCATCGATTCATTTCAATCAATTTCTATTCTATTTTTATTACCTTCGATACAAATAACTATTCATAATAACCAAGGCAACTATTTTATAAGCCTTTATGAGAAATTGTTGGGCGCTTTTTCGACAATTTGAATGTGTTTCAAAAGATATTTACAATATCTTTCGTTTATATCTCATTATGAATGATTGATGAATGGCGAATAAAATGCTTTACAATAAGAAAAATTATTAATAAAACTTTTTTTTTATAAAAAAAATTATGATATAGAATAGAGTTGGGCATAAAAATAAATTTAAAATTAGAATAAAATATAGATTTAACGCCTACGCACACTTTTTATCACATCAACAATGAAGTAATTTATTTTTAGTTAACAATTTCGCGAAAAAACTTTTGTTAACTCGTTTTTCTTTTTCTAATGTAAAATAGCTTTATTTTGATATCAAAATAAGATTGTTTAGCATAATAATGCAAATATAATGCATTTATTTTTGACCGATATCTTTGCCATCATAACAACAAAAAATTAGTATGTTTGTGTACAATGGGTATCGTACCAGTTTTGATTAACTGAATCAAAAGAAAAAACAAAGGCGAAAATACTAATGAGGGCGTAGTAATTTTACCAAACGTTCGACAACTCGCTAAAACAATGGGGTTAAAAGCATAAATGTTGCGCGCATTTTTTCTTTGACAATGAGTCGATGACATATGTCAAAACAAGTATATTAGCATCTGATTTTCAATTCGCCCTAAAAAAGATGTTTAATTTTTTTTCTGGAAAAAATCAAAAAAAATTAAAATTGTTTGTATGTACGAAAAAAAATTATTAATAAATAAAAATTTTAATCTATTTTTAAACGTATTACTTTTCTGGTGTGTATTTTTGCTATTCAACTAGAATGTTAAAACAATAAATTAGAATTTAAAAACAACTTTTTCCAAGGGATAAGTTACTTGAAATAATACTTAAAGACAATCTAAATTTATAGAAGAATCAATAAAAAATTTAACGAGTAGAGTTTACATTACTTTAGGATTGCAACAATGCTATGAAAATATGATAAATAAAAATGTAAAAATAAATGTTTCTGCTGACTTAGGCGGCCAACAATTATATTTGAAACAATTATTTTAAAAAATTTAATATTCTAACAATAACGAACGATCCAACATCTTAATTAAATACAAAGAAAATATATAAATTACTGCCACAACAAATTGAACAATAAAGTTACGAATTAACCATCCGAATTAATTACAATAAAGTTATGTATAAAGTGGTAGTTGTTAATTATTAAGTCGAGTTTTAATCTTCATTTGTAACAACCATAAGTTGCAAGAATATAATATAAATAACAGAATAGGAGTAATAGTTTTTACTAATATATTTTTAGACGAATCGTGGAGAGAGGACCATTGTGATGATCCGATGTAAGTGATACGTAACACTGAAATTTCCTTGACAAGTATTATAATTCGATATCTGATAAGTAAATGTGACGCAAATCTTCTACTTTTAAAATATGTACAATTTAAAAGATAGCTGTTGGATTCACTCGATTCAATACTGATAACGTCTCAATTTACGCGTCTGTCGAATAATATCACTAACGGCGTTAACCTTAATAATACCAATTCAGTATATTCATCGAAGTTATGAATAGGAGAAATTTATATCTATTTAGGTCGACTAAATTTAAGCAATCCAACACAATAAGCGATATTGACGACAATAGAAAAATACGGCGAAAATAAGTTAAAATGCGTTTGGTTAGGGTGCTATTTGACATGGATATGGATTGCGAAAACTAGATCTTCAAATGTATATCAGTATAAAATATTTTTTTTGTCCTACTGATTGATAGCGAACTATTGTAAAATTAGTTAATGAATAAATAGATGATTTTTTACTGCTTAATATTGCTTTAGGTCGATGGAAAAGATTTACTGTAAAGTATTCGCGTACACGTTTATTGCGTAATTCACGGATATATAAGTACCATATATTTATTTATAATCATCACTTGCGAAAATGAAGCAGCGAAATATTTTCCATTGTTTAACTAATAAATTCTAACATTGAATGACGCAACAAATTATCTTAAGTATCATTAGATTATTGTATACTGTACAGTAATGACAAAATTATCGTTAATGAAACATAAAGTTGCGTGGTTTAAGCCATTATAGAGTATTATAAGTTGAATAATGGTTAATACGTCTGTACAGTATTTGGAACAGGGATGCGCAGCGTAGCCGATTAATTATAAAACGGAAATCTAGCTAACGGTCTAATTCCGAGATCTTATGCTTTGTTTGAAAGTACAATTAAAAATGTTAAATATAATTTTATGAGACATTTATAAATAGATTTTTAAGAAGTATCGTCCATTTGAAAAGTTATTTTAAAAATTTTTACCTAAAATTTCGATAGTTTTCTTTACTGAATCTTTACTTTACCCAATAAATTATGCCATAGATTATTTTTTTATATTTCCTATTTATCTCGTTTTGTTGCATATAAAACAATTAGATTTTGGGTGTTTTTATGGCTTATAAATGTAAAATAATTACGTGTCAAAACTTATTATTTTGCTTAATGTTATGCTATTTATGTAACACCATTTAGATAGTTTACACGCTTGTGAATTTAAGCGTTTACCATAGAGTGTATTAAAAATTCATTTATTTTTTAAAACTTAAATCTTATACTATTAATTTCCTTGAAGCGAATGATACATTTATATGAAAAGTAATTTTGTACAAATTATAATTATTAGGAACAAAAATATCATGTCCTGAAACGTTTAACTCTAAATGTCCAGTAAACAATTTCATACATAAAATTAAAAATTGAAATTTTATTTTTAATTCAATTAAAGGCATAAAACTTATTACTGGGAACTAAAGCTAAAAATGCTTGGCACGTAAAATTCGTTTAATAATAAAGCATTTTATTGAAAACTAGGATTTTCCCACAAACCATTAATTTATATTGAATTTGGTAAAAATAAGCATACCTTCTTATCAATATTAAAAAAATTCATTTAATTATTTGATTTGATTTCAAATGCAAAAAGTGTTAACTCTTTTTTAAAAATACTGATTGAATCTCTCACGTCTATTACATTTAAATTGTATATTGTACTTGTTTAACCTGAAAAAAAAGATTGTTTTAATTAAGCCTCAAAAGAAAATCAACAAAACACAGCAAAAAAAACCTATTATTTATTTGCATTTAACATCTAATTATTAATTACGTGATTAACAAATTACGAACAGAAAAATCGTACTTTTCATATACGCTTCATTGATTAAATAGAGTATTAAACTCTACCGCTATTTATTATACTACTAAATTAACGCCACGCTGTTGTTAAGCCATCGAAAATATATACAATTTTTTGTACTTAGGGTTTTTTCCTAACAACAATTATAGCGCGTTGTCAAAAGTTTTATTATTATGAAGTTTAAACTTTTTTTCGAAAATTACCGAAAAGACGTTTATATTTTTTGTTAGTAACAGTGCGCTTATAACGTAAACTTCACTTAAAAAGATCGTTTAAGAATATATGCCACAAATATAATCGATAGACTATTATTAAATTTTGTGCTAATAGATTGAATTTTTTTCGGTTACAAAATTGATATTAATAGCACATGAATCGCAAAATGAATCGTCTATCAGACATTTGCTCTTATATAGCGGTATTCATATTCACAATTAACATAATGTTTTTTGGTCTGATTATCGCTTACGTGACAATACTGTCAACGCGTTACTCGTACATAATATGCGTATTATACGCGATTTGGTTTGCGTACGATCGCAACGCACGCTTCAGAGCGGATCGCGACTCAAATTGGTTCAGATCGCTATTGTTTTGGAAACTGTGCGCCAATTATTTTCCCATCAAATTAGTGAAGACCGAGCAGTTGAGTGGTGAAAACAATTACATAATTGGTGTTCACCCTCACGGTGTGGCGGGTTTTGGTTTGCTAACCAATTTCGCCACTAATGCCACGAATATATCGGCAGTATTTCCCGGTATAAGCTTTCACGTGTTATCGCTGGATCTCCACTTTTGGACACCACTGCTCAGAGAAATTTATTTGCTTTTAGGTAAACGTATTTAAATCTCAAATCACGAGTGGAGTGTATTGTTTGCGTTCAATAAACCTTTAATTGTTTCCACTTAAAAAGTGTTTCAATCAGAAAAATGCATAAATTTTGTGTAAATTAATAGATTTTTTGCTCAGTTAACTTTAAAATGAGAATTTCTAAATCAAATGATTTGCATTACAGGGTGTATATCGGCGAATGCCGAAAGTATTAATTATATATTTTCGCGCCAAAAATCTGGGAAAGCTATAGTAATATCAATCGGCGGCAAAGCTGAAGCATTGGATGCCATACCGAAAACCATGAAGTTAACGGTAAACAATCGAAAAGGATTCGTAAAAATGGCAATAAAACACGGGTTTGTTGGCTATTACTGCAGTGTATATTATTCTTTTGATTAGTTTTTTTCCTCATACCCAGTGCATCATTAATTCCGGCGATATCTTTCGGTGAGAACGATGTCTACCAAATTCAAACACATTCGAGCGATCATATTGTCTCAAAAACTCGACGTTTTATAAAATCGTTTACAAGCGCTTCGTTACCAATATTTTATGGCATTTCTAAGTTTATATTCTTTATGCCTAAACGAAATCAGATTACGACTATAGGTATATCCGTTATTCAATCTTTAAATTAACATAAATAAGTTTATGTTTGCCGTTTTATATATTAACAGTTGGAGAACCAATTGACGTTAAATGTAATGCGAATCCAGACGAAAGTGAAGTCAGTTATTATCATCAAAAATATGTGGAGTCTCTCATTAAACTGTATGATTCGCATAAAAATCAATTTGGATACAAA
>JAQIXJ010001781.1:0-18694 GCA_034700185.1 Phthiracarus laevigatus | reverse complement strand
AGTCTAGTTAACTTTTAATCGATATTTTGTAAATACACATTATACATGAGTATTTAAATGAATTTAAATTGCAATTACTAAAAAGCTTATTTAGAGCATAATAATTCAGTTCAAAAATAATTAATTGTTAAGAAATAGTTGGCAGTAAAATGCATGAGAGTTGTTTATGAGAAGGCACTACAAGCTATATTAAAGAATCTGTAATTTTAACTTTTGTAATTTACATAAACGATCTAATAGAACAAGAATCTAACGTGAATAACTTTAATTTAAGTCAACTTAAACCCAAAAATAAATTAAAATGTTCAAAAAATTGTTTGACTTATTAAGAAAATGTTGTCATATATTTGTAATAAAAAATGGAAATTCAAGTTTATAAAAGTATACATTGCTACAAAAAAGATAAGCCTAAAAATAGAACTTTCAGTTTCTTAGAAATTCTTAAGTTCAGTAAAACACAAATTCCTTTAACTCTCGAAACCTTTAACCTAAAGTTGAGGTCGTGTTACAGAGGTTCCACTATTTGCCCATTACTATTCCAGCGTAATTTTACGCTATTTGTAATGCACGACAATCAGTCAATAGCCCACTAACTATGGAATAAAGAGCTAACAGAGTTGTAAAAGAATAGTCGATAATTAGCGATTGAACGGTTGAATGATTTTAAAACAAATAAATTGTATTTTTGCTTGAATGTTATAAATTGAATAAATAATGAATTCCATAGTTAATGAATAATGACAGGATATTTCGGTTGAAAAATGCATTTTTCGGCCGGTTTTCGGTTAAAAAAATGTCAAAATTCGGTCAAATTTTAGGTTGAGATTTAATATGCATTTTTAAAAATGTTTAATAAGTACATTAAACGTTTCCATGTTTGCATGAGTAAAATTTAGTCATTTTTAATTTTTGTGAATATTGAATATACGATGAACTTTACGAGTCAGCAGAATTATTAGACAGCAATGTGTTGAAAACTTTGCAAAATAAACTGTTCCAAAATTGTGATCAACGAACTTTTTGATGTGAATTATTCAATATCAGGATTCTTTAAATAATTACTCAACTTTTTGTTTAAAACAATAGATTAATTGATCTTTTAAATTATTATTTTTAATTTACTTGATATTTTTGTGCTAAATTCTAATGAATAAACACACATGATTTACGAATTTTTGTTGAAAACTCTTATTTCGGTAGTTTTGGTCAGAAACTCAAGAATGGGTTATTATGGTTAAATAAACTATTCTCTAGAAGCTTTGTTTTAAATTATTATTAGTTTATATTCACTTTAACCGAGCTTTTAAATAACAAAACATTGGTCTGTTAAAACCAAGATATCCTGTCCTAATTGATGAATAGCCGTATAGTATAAAAGATCTAAATAACTAGTTAATCAATATAATTCGTCAAACAAAGTTAAATCCAAATAAAGCATATTTTTGCAATTTATTCAAAAACTATTTTAAGTATAAATCAAATCAATATAAAATTGCAAAAATATTATTATTGACGATCTTGTAGAACTAATGATTAGGAATAAGCTATTGTTTCTGCTAACCGCTGATGAAAATTTGGTAGCCTATCATTAAAGTTTGCGTAATCTAAAAATTTTAACATTTATAATTATTATGAACATGATTTCAATAAATATAATAGATCTCGACATAACAATGGATAAATTAACTTACTTCGTAAATAAAAAATGAAAATAAAATTACAAAATAAAAAAATAAAAGAAGTCAGCTAAAAATGTTATTATATTATGCTTAATTTCTGAAGCTAACATTAAATTTTTTTCCAAAATATCGATTATGATTTAAGCTAAAGTAGCATCAATTGATAGTTTTGAGTTATTTGATATGACGTTGAAAAACAAGCAGTAAATTTATGAATAAACAACATTTTGATCGTCCCTAAGTTGCTTCGGAGCAATGATTAAAACAGTTTCACAATTTTTTATCATTCCAATAATTTTAATTAGCTTTAATCAATAAATTTTTTCTGAATCATGCATTCGAATTTTAAAATTCAAATAGTTTTGATATTTAATATAAAGTCAATATCACAAAAAAAGAGATAAAAGTTTTAACATATTTTCTTGGGTTATGTATTTTGTTAAACATTGAATTTTAGGTAAACATTACGAGTTTTCATTTGATTAAACTTAAAATTACGTTCAGAGTTTTAAAAAAATAAAACATGATTTAGTATTATAATTTCGATTCACTAAAACAAAGTTAATAAATGATTTGGTAAGAATTTTATATCTGTTTTTTATGATTATAGTGTTATTTCGTAAGATGACTTCCCATTTTAAGGAAAACGTATATAAAATGAATAAATAAAAATTTGTTTTTCATTCAATATTGTTTTTATAAGTTATAACTCATTTTACTAGCGTGTAATAACTTGTAAGGCGTGTTTAATGCAGAAAATAGTTCATAATATTTATACAGTATTTCATAATCTAGCGTATATTTAATAAGTCATAATTTAATCAATACTGAACTTTAAAAGATAAAAATTCATAAAACTTATCTATTAAATTAACATAAGCGTATGAGCCATACTTGCATGCATATTCGAAAATATAAAATTAATTAACTTTCTGCATCAAATGAGGCTCGAGACGAAATAAAGTGATATAATGATGATATTTGGTTTGGGTTCTTATAACTCATGCTTATATAAACTAAAGTGTCACTCTATCACTAATTACGGGCATTAGGGCTGAATTGGTGTAATTTATAAGTACGTTTGCTAACCAAAATAACGCATATTAATTTATGCTCAAGTTTTTCGAATTGCATGGCATTATATTTTATATATAAGTTGCAAAATGCGTCTTATCTCGCCATTTCGATAAATGGCAATTGCGTTAAAGGAATGTAAGATTAGATGTGGTTCGGCTCAATGGACTGAACGGTGATTGGAAATATGAAATTTCACGAACTGAGAGACTGGAGAAATTTACACGCTTAAGCACTTAAAACGCCAAATAAACACATACTTTTAAAACGTTAAAACTTTTAAAACAATTTTATAATATTTTCCTATATATTTAAAAGTTAAAATTTTAAATACTTTAATAAAATTTTCGAGCATTAATATAAATCCGTTACTTAAAGAAGATATTTTATCATTGAAACATTGAGATAAAAGCGATAAAGTTTTTAAATTTTAATGTTTTACAAGTTATTTTTAGAAAAATGTTTATTATTGTGCACACTGAACACAATCGTTCACTTTAATACTTAATTTTAGTTTTTGAAAACTTCATCGCCTAATGATAAAGCGAAACAAGCCGAACAATAAAAAATCACTAATAGATATAAATAATACGTTAAAAAAAGTTTAATGTTTTCTAATTAATACTATTTAATAAATCCATAAAATTTAAAATGTAAATCTAAACCAATTTCTTGAACACACAGTCAATTAATCTCAGTAAATAATTAAATACCAATGTTTTTAGTCTCCTATTAAAACTAATGGCATTACACACAAACACAGTTAAGGCATATGAAATAACCAGAAAATATAAATAAGAAAAGATGTTTTTGTCATACCTTGCGCGAGATCGGCTCTCTCTGGACCACTCAAGTACCTCTGGTGACTGAATCTCCTCTCTAACTCGTAGACCTGTGCGTGAGAGAATGCGGCTCTCGATCGCTTCTTTCGCGGTTTATTAATTCCAGCAGCGATGTTACCGCTGCCCGATTGGGACGCGTTACTATTATTGCTGCAGACGTTGCTAAGCGAAGAATTTGCGCTCGACTTCGCAGACGAGGAATTCTTGGCATCGTATTCTGCAATAAAAGTTTTTTGTTGTTTCTGTGCATTTACTACTTTTGAGTGCCAAAATAGTGCTTTCAAAATCATGCGAAAATTTATGAAAAAAATATGAAAATGATAGAGTAGACTCTTAATTACCATTTGATTTATGTGATGATAATTTCGAAAGTTGCAGAGACTTGGCGAACCATATGTCACTATGCGATGGAGTGTTGAAACATAACTGTTGATGGGAATCGTTGCTCACTAATCGCGATGATGTTAAGAGATGTGACGCGCTCTCCACGCTATTCTGCTTATTGTCGAGATATGGGAATTGATTGCTACCGCATATCTGAAGCAATGACGCTGAGCTTATGTTATTGCCAACCGGAATCGTGTGGTTGTGCTGCTGTAGAAGGTTGTGATACACGCCAAGAAGCGCGTTGTGGTGATGGTGTGAGTGCGAGTGTTGCTCGTTCTGAATTAATGACTCCATCGATGTTGTCAGCGCTGCTACTGATGCCGATGATAATGATTTACGCGTTAAATCTAATCCGGCATTCGTTGGAACGCTTGATGATGCGTTGGACACGCTCTCATTCTCTACATCAACAGTAAGTAAATCATTCAACAGCGATGTTGGCGTCAGTTTGTTGCTCTCTATCGGCGATGGTTCCGATTGCGACGATGGCTGCGATGATGGTTGCGGTGATTTCGATTTAAGTATTTGCGATATTGAAAATGAATTGTGAATTGAGTTTTGTGTCATTTCCGAAGAGTTCGAACACTTTTTCTCCATTTACTTTTCAACGATCGCTTAAAAAACAAATACTGACACAAACTGAATAACAAACTTTTCCCAGTGTGGAGAAACTTAAGCTATACTTTTAGCGTTGAAAAAATTGTGAGAGCTATCTATTCTTTCTCTCACTTCTTCTTCTTCTTCTTGTTCTTCTTTACACAAGTTCCTCACTAAAAGGACATATAGGAGAGAGAGTGCAGTACGTCTTTAAGACGTCATTTTGAAAGACCTCCTATGAAGCTGTAAGTGTCTCTGGACACTCTCAAAGGGGAACGAAAAGCACACTTTCTAAGTCCATTTAGGCTGAGTTAGAGAAGCAGTTTCAATAATAGCAGTTTGTTAAACATATATGTTATATATCTATATATATAAGTTATACACTATACATATATACGCACACATACACACACAATATATTCTCAGTCTCCCAATTGATCTCAACTCATCTTTTTTAGGGTGGAGAAGTGCTTTCGTGACATTTTCGTACTGGAAAAAGCGTTACAATCTAGATATAGGTAGCACTTTTGGGCGGAACCTTAATTTGTCAAATTGTGCAAGAGTTGAGTTGACAATTTCCATCGTACATTTGTGGATTGCGATTGCGCTCCACTAAATATCTATTTCGCTGCGCTGCTAATACTGTCTGCGTGTATTCCAGTCTCTGTGTGCAATGAATTTAGTTTTCCATTTACTTACATCGCCCCGTGATTTCAATACTATTTTTTTCTGCAGTCGATTTTCAGTGTGCATACAATAAATACCCGCATTGAATGCCGTGGAGCACTAAACTTATTCAAATATTGCTTTTTGTAATAAAAAGCTTTTATTAGATATTAAACACCGTATAACATGCGGTGTAGTTATTCGTATGTGCGATATTAAGTTAATTAGTTATTGGATTTGATTTTCCGAGAAATGAAATGTTCACCTCAATAACAGACGCACACATTCAGTTTTGAGAGCTTTTGATATACCTGTGCACATAAATGTGTGTAATGGATATTGAAGTTGACATCAATAATGTTAGCGCAAAAAAAGGCTTTTAACTTAATAAGTTTCGACTGTATTTACGATTAGTTATGTGCGTAATACTGTACTAGCGTTTCGTATATGCTTAAGCTTACACTCTATTTAAATTACTAGCTAAATGTTAATAATTATTGCACTTACTAATACCTTATTTTTTTCAATACGCTGTTTGCTGACGGAGTAAAGTGCTTTGCTATTGAAAAAAAATTCTAAAGGTATTGTAAAGTAATTGAAAAAAGGTTTTGTTATTTTTTTAAAAGTAAAAAACAAGAGAAAGTTATTTGTTATTTGTTTCATAGAGTAGGCTATAAGCTTATACACGGGTCGAGTTATAAATAATTTTTTCTATGAGAATTTTTTCTAGCGTATAAGAAAACTTCAGTTAAGGCAATAAATAATAATTTTTTACTAATAAAATTAAGTGCAATTTTCAATCTTAAATATAGATCAATTTTCAATCTTAAATATAGATAAATATGTAAATATGAGAGCAGGGTTTGCTTTGAGAGAAAGAGAGAGAGAGAGAGAGAGAGAGAGAGAGAGAGAGAGAGATTCATATTTATTTTAAAGAGGGAAATAGTGAAAAAATATTGGTGTCTTTTCGTTTGCCAGAATTCCAGTACCCAAAATTAATCTATTTTAATCAATTTAATAAATACATCTTAATAATCATTAATTTTAATCTAAAAAAGTCTTACAGTAATATTCAATTAATTAGCAAGTAATTGGTTTTCAAAAAACATTTAAAGACATTTATGAAGTACCGAAAAGACAACTCCATGGCCTCATAAAAATCATAATACAGCATATACTGTACATGTAAATGCATTTAAGAGTTTTTGTTCCCATAATGTACTTCCAGTAAATTATTATTTTTCTCGGTACTCAGACCAGAATAGCATTCGATGTAACGGGAATCGTTCGAATGGACAAACGCCGTCAAAAGCAGATAGTTTTAAAGTTTTAGGGCATTCATATTTTAATCTATCTCTTCTCCTGATTTTTTTTCGCTCTTTTTTCTTTCTCACCGTACAATATATTGGGATGCCCTTCATGCGTCTTAAGTTTATAAGTTAATGGTTTGCACTTGTTCATAATCATATCAGTAATATATGACAAACCAGTTTTAGTGTTAGCCAGTTTAACGCTTATGAACGCCACTTTTTTTTGGCTGTGTTTCTGCTTCTATCCAAATATGATATATGTCTCAAATTGTTGGCTTATCTTAATACGCACCACCACTATTTGACAGTCGAAGAAAATGCTAGCGAAGGAATTCACTCTCTTATCAGATGCATTAAGGCGAAAATGGAGTGAAAAACGAGATGTTGCCACGATTCACTTAATTAACGTTAACTTCTTTTTTTACTCAATGTTTGTGTGTGTGTGTTGTTTTTTAAAGGTTTTACTTATAATATTTTTAAGATACTGTATATAACATATTTTGGCTGTCTTATGACTGGTAGTTAAGAGAAAAAAGAATTTTAATCACGACAAAATTGATTTTTCAAAAGCCTTATTAAGATTGCGAAAACCGCATTATTCAAATTATTGGGAAAACTCATTGAATGTTTACGAGTTAGATTAGATAATCACGCATAAACGCCGCGTACATCATAATACTTTTTTGTTGGTACACAATTGATTAGTAATTATTGCCACAATAAACCCAGGTTTTGCCAAGCGATGAGTGCGGGTCAAGAGTATTGAAACCCCAAAATAAAAATTTGAAAGCGTATTAATGGTGAATAGTGAGCCTACTTTTGTCTACTGTATACGTGAGCCCACTTGCGTATATGAACCATCGGTTTGACGAACACTTGCTTTGGTGAGAGCAGTAACATCTTGACTTGACTTACGGCAATAAATAATAACTAATAGTTATATGGGCATTGGTTTAGTCCCCTTTTCCTGCCAGTCTATCAATTGACGATTAGTCGCTGCAAATCCCAAAAATCCTCGCAAAGCGCTTAAGCTCTTATTGTTTAAAAATGTATGCAATTGATTAAGTTTCCAATCGATGAAGCATTTGCACCGAAATGATGATCAATGATCATACACTATTAGAGCAGACCGTTTGGAAAACTCTACTCTGGTTATAGTCACTTCCTCCCACTACTACATCCGTCCGCAGAAAGAAAAGCCGCAATCGAGTGCCTAACGAAGTGAATAAAGCGATGACTGTTATTAAAAGCCATTAGTGCTTTCATTACAAGCTTTTGTTGGGTTCCTGTTTTAACTGCTTATATTCTTTTCAACATTAGAATGTATTGGTTCCGTTCCGGGTGGTCTTCTGTCGCCAATGCATCCAATCAAACGGATCAAATTGCTCACTGAGATCGCACAACACCACCGCTGAGTCTAACTCTCAGTCCATAACAACTCGCACAACAACGTCCACAAAATAAAGACATGCACTGGATAACAAAATACGAAATCTAAAATTTAAACCATCAAAAATAATTATAATTAAAATATCTATAAAAAAAAGTCTATGCATAGGAAGCATAGGAAATGTGTGGTCAATAATATAGTATTCATGGAATGTCTAAAGAGAATGGCATCTAATGTATCGTTTGGCTTATATATTTAAATACAATTGTAAAACGCACTCACTCTATCTTTACTCGTACGCATAAAGGAGTGTATAGTTTGAAAACATGTGAATCTTGTTCAGTAATTTGTAGGCCTTAAAATAGAGCTTAGTTTTTTACTTGCTTAAAAGCAAAGCTAACGTTAGAATAGGGATTTTCAAGCAGAGGACAATTTGCGAGTGGAAATAAGTGAGAAGTGAAATGCATAGCGTGTTTGTCAATTTTTAGACTTTAAAGAAATACATATTACTGATATATATAAACGTCACTGAATTAAATTACACTTTGCTTTGCATCTGAGCGCAGATGTCTATTAGTAAAAAGCTTTGTGCATTGAGATGCGTTTGAGGCGATGAGTGCAGAGATCAGATGAAAGCGGTGTGATTGTTGTGCTCGTAGCGATAGGCACTAATGAGCGCAATAAAAATCTTGTGCAAAGTAAATGCCATTTAACTATAGTCTTATGGCAGAGTCTATGGCACATTTTGGAAAATAGTGAAAACGGCATAAACACTTTTCGCGAAATAAAGAGCTTCGCAGTAGCACTTTGATGCTTCGTACGGCAGGCATTGGCATCTTAGATGGGACAAAATGTACCGCAACTATAATTGTTTACATCACGGCATTGGCGTTTGATCTCCAGCTAAACACTAGCGCGTAGTTAAACTAAACACTAAACACCAACTCTAAATTAGCTCTTTTATAGATATGTTATTTTTGTGAAATAACGCAGTGTGCAAACTATTAGCAAAAATGTTGGAATATTATTCATATTTGTAACTTTGTATTTGTTTGATATAAAAAATTTAATTAAAGTTTACGCGTTTTTTTTTCGGAAATTTGATCCGCTTTTTAATTATATATATTTTTTTAAATGGCTTCTTATTGAGAATTTCATTAATAAATCATGATTAAAATAGCAATAGTTTTTTGCGTAATACTAAATTTTATTAACGTATCGTTGCAATGCAATTGCGATGATTGCAATTTTGACGAAACCGATTACAACATTCTTCTATTAGTATGTAATAATCAGGACTATAGTGACGCCAACGAACTGATTTCGATTAAAACAATATGCGACTGCTGTCCAAAGTGTTTGAAGACACAAAATTTTAAGCATCGCGCGAAACGTGACACGAGACGAAAATCGCGGCATTACAACGACTACAACGACAACCCCGAATCCTCAGACCAAAATGACTTTTTATTGGCGCAAAAATTGCAAGAAATGCAAGAGTTGATCAGCAAACGAAAACAAAAACGCAGACACGATGAGAGCGAGCTTGAAGACGACGGCGGCGGCGATTACTCTTACAGCGGTCGTAAAGGGTCCACCAATTATGGCGATTATGATGCGCACGTTGTGGTGGACTCGAGGGGTAAAAAAGGAGGCAGGAGTAAAGCTGTATACGACGATACGCCTGGGAAAAAAACGTACGAACATAATAGTAAAAAGGGTGGCAAAGAAAGAATAACGGTTTACGAGGGCGAAGATATTAAAGGTAATGGTAATGAAAAAATTTATCAAGGACCTGGGGGTAAAAATAGAGAGAAGATCACTGTTTACGATGGCGTTGGTATTAGACAAGACTACGACGAAAAACGAACTTCTAGGAAAAGGTCGGGAAAATCTCCAAAAATTTATTCTTCGGAAGTTATCGGCGAGGATTATGTGCTCGATTATGAAGCAGATAAAGATAAAGAATCGAAGAAGAAAAGTAAACAATCGGAGTACTGATTAATAGCCAATCTACGCAAAAAATTTATATAAAAAGAATCTATAAATTTAGCAAAACTAGATAAGAATTTTATGTTTGTATGTTAATAATTCCGGTGAAATAAATAAAATTATTAATTCAAATTATGGGTAATTTATTTAAAATTCATTAAACTTATTCCAATAATTCATCGAATAAATAGACAAATTATTCTATAGGGTTATACCAACTATACAGCTATTACGGTATCGTAAAATTCTATTTAAAGTTTTATAATTCACATTTTGTGCGTATTCTGATTTTCATCTGTAACATACTTAGCCATCTATTGGATATTTGAGTAGTTTCCTGTGTTTGAAACAATTTCTATGGTAATTGTTTTGTTAAACAAAATGAAATAAATTCTGCTTCAAATCATTTGCGGAAACCGAAATACGTACAATTTTTTATTAAAAGTTTAATTTATTTAAAAATAACAGTACAAATTTTTTCAAAGAAAAAATTTACACATAAACTTTTGCACTGCGTTACTACGTATACGTAATTAGAAACAAAAAATAATAAATTAAGGTTTCAATTAAGGCCATTATTAATTACTAGGCATTAACTTTTAGAGCCTAAAAATATCTATAATTATATCCATGAACTAACTTATTGTATGATACACAAGCGAAAAAGTTTTTAAGCCTTTAAAAGTTCACCACCACTTTATTGTTTACCTTAACAGCAAAGACAAATGAGTTGGGAAATGGGATGAAAAATAGTTGCTAGAAAAGTAATACAACACTCGTTCAGGTGTTGCAGAAATAAGCCAAGAATAGTCTATATAAACAAATAACAAACGATAGCATGCATTTTCATTTTCAAACCACATATCCCTTTATGCAGTGCACATTCATTGTCTGCTGATCTTTACGCAGTGAATTGTGTCTGTCCAAAGAAGCTGCACACGTCTACATAGCTGTCATTTGTAACCATTAATTAACTTTTCTAATGCAACGCAGATCCGCACCTTTGAAAGAAATGGCATGCAAAAAGAGGCAAAAATATAGTCGATTCGCAGCGGGAATACCTTCTCTGAAAATTTAGAAACTCGTGAGAGAATGCTTGGAGCCTGTATTGTTCACAACTTTCACTCTTTGGGCTCTGAAAAAAGTGCTTATACAGTGCCACACACACACACACACAAACTTTAATTGGATCGATAAACGTAATGCCACACATAGATCATATATTTGCTTACGAGTTAGTTTACAAATGTAGTTAAAACCAAAACCATATACATGTATATTTAACAACAATAATAGATCACTTTTTTTCTGGTTATAATAATCATTTTAAAGCTTTCAATTTACAATAACATACATGATATAGTAATTTTTCTTTTCTTTTTTTTTTGGTTTAAAAACTAAAATATTAAATACAACTATATAATGCGTTACCAAAATACTTCGTGATTTAATTGATGCGTAGAATCGTTGTGTGCGTACGAAGATATATGATTACAAGCGGTGGCGTAATGATGCGTTGACCCGTTTGAACGAATGCCATCCTTAACAATCACTGGCACTGACACTCTTCGTGCGTATTCACTGTGATTGTGATTACTTGCCAATGATTCCATATTACCCTTTGCCTGATTCGATGATATACTAGAATTTGCCAATTCTTTTTCGTGTCGCTGTCGTTTACATTTGTATCTTCTATTCTGAAACCTTTTTCCAATAAATGATAATTATTATTATTGTTAATATGAGAACAATGTGCCACAAACCTAACCCCAACGTACACATAATAATGTTAACATTCATTGTTACCTAATCTCTAATCTTTAAGTTCGAGCCTATATTACAGTATATTTGGGTGTTCTGTATTATATAAGCCCACTGTGTAAAAATATTAGTATTTAACGATTTTCTTAATTTTTAATTAAGTTAGCGATATTTAGGCATCAGTGAATTGTAACTTGTGTACACAAATGCATTGTTAGAATTGTGTACAAATAATTAAAATTTAGGTTGCATTGCATTTTGTAAGGTAGATTTTTGCACATTAACTTAACAATAAACAGGAAAAATAAGTAAAAATGTGTTAAAAAAATTTACATAAATTAATAAATCTTTTTGTGATAATGCATGATACCGTACTATGATATTATTGTTATAAATGCACAAGATTTGCTAATTTATTGGTTATATTTTATATTACACTAATTTTGGCAGTACTTTACTTAAAGGTACGTATTGTTGAAATAATTAATTCGATAACAATAATATTAGTTTGGTTGGCCTTTAGTTACTTTGAGTTTTGTTCAGGTTTTTATTTGGTTAGGTTGTGGTATAGATTAAGTTTTGTTTAGGTTTGGTTATATAAAGTTAGGTTTAGATTTCTGTTAAGTTTTGGGTAGGTTTCGGTGAGGTTAAGTTTCTCTTTAGTTAGTTAAGGCAATGTATTTAATATTAACTGTTATTAAGAAATATTATATAATAAATAAAACTAATAGTTTATATTAATTTTAATAATAATATTATGGGCACGTGATAAACTTTTTTTCATTTTAAATTAAGTTAGCAGGCAGTACGCGCGCATATTTGTGATATTATTATCGAATTAATTGTTATACCTTTATAAAAAAATATTTTTTAGCAACAATACGTACCTTTAAGTAAAGTACAACTCTAATTTTCAATGATTTGTGAATATTATTTTGACTTAATTTAAAATTACAGTAAATTTTTACTGTTTAAATTAAGGTTTATCTTAGCAACCTTTAATTGGGCGCTCGCTGAAGACGCGATCCTAAAGACTTTACGTTATTTGAAAATAAATGTTGGTTCTCCTGAACTTAAAATTATAAAATTTATTTAATGCTTTTTTTGAAAAATTTTCACACGGAACCACAATAATTGTAACATATATTAGTCCCCTCTTTTTGTTTTAAGATTATTTGCACGTGCATTGTTTTAAAACTAAAACTAAGATTTTTTTAATTGTTTTAAAAAAGTCTGTATTTCTACCTCACAAAGTGCAATATAACCAAAAAATTTTACAATATGGCCAGAATGCTATATTGCAGAACCACATTAATTTTTAGCCATTGTAATATACAGTAATGCCTTAAAATTTAGAGATAATTTTTTGCTAGCAGATAATTATCTGTAATTTCTAACGTAAAAATTATTTAATTCATAAGTTTCTAAGCAAAGTGTTTCGAAAAAAACTAACAATGTTTTTTTTTAATTTAAAAAATTGACGTAAATAAAATTTATTATTGTAAAGTAAACCATTATTTTTGAATTGTTGAATTGAAAAATTAATAAAATGAAAAAACATGTTATAACAATAGGTGGAAAACAAAATAAAATCAGTGCCAATTTTGTGTGAATTTAGATCCACTAAATTATATTTCCTTAAAAAATTCGAAAGAGATATGGCAAACCATTACGAAGTGTTAGGCGTTTCGCAAAACGCTTCCATAATTCAGATAAAACGCGCATATCATGCGTTGTGCCTCAAATGGCATCCCGATAAAAATGCCACTAAAGATGCAGAAACCAAATTTAAACAAATATCCGAATCATATCATCTATTGATGGATCCAGAATTTAGACTAAATTATGACGAAAAATTAAATAAAGAAAAAGAGGAGCGAATGAAGCAAAATGAAGAGCACTTTAACGATCAATATTCCAAAAGATCACGAAAAGATAGAAAAGACAAAAAACATAGAAGACATAGAACTGAGCGAAAATGCGGCAGACATTCAAACATTAACTATAATCAACACGCATATAGAGCTAGAAATTCGCATCAAAATAGATTTAAAACTAGACATTACAATCAGAGAGCTCATCAAAATCCACTATCAGAGCAATACGCTAATTGGCATCGATTCGCCCACAACAATACGCCACTGTTTAACGATCACTATTTATACGGGAATCCCTTCGAAACAATAGCGCAGCATAGATATAGAGTATATCTAATACTTCGCGATAATTTCCTTATACCACCGCAGATTTATCGTCACGTTAAGGCTGGCGTTGGTTTGAATGGTTTACGCACTCATTTTGGTAGTTGTATGCCTAATATCGATGAAGATATCGGCTTTCGACCAGAACAGGACATATTTTACCCTAATTTTGAGGATACCTTTACCAATGGACATCAAAATGATGAAAATAATGAAGAAGATACTGACAGTATTGATACGGTTGGACATTATTGGGATTATTGTGATTATGATGAAGATTTGTAATGAATAATTATTATTATGAGAAAATTAATATTCCTAATCAAAATTTTTGTTTAATTGACTCGAACTTTGAACCGTTAAAATTTAGTATGTTTTGATGAATCCAGGAACTATTGTTGTAAAAAATATTTATTAGTTTAGTTTTCTTAAGTTTTTAATTAAGTTGGCGAGACGTATGCACATGTGAGTGGAAATTTGTGTGCACAATTTTATTGTTAGAATTAAACAAGAACGATATATTCATAGATAGCTCACTTTTTCATAGGTTAATGCATACAAGTGTGATAAATTAATCAGTTTTCAAGATATCAAATCCCTTAATTAAAGTAAACAAGAGTGGAACACGCAAATAATGGCATATTGAATTAAGGATTTATTTATACTACCGGGTTTATACATCTTCAAATATTTTAATACTGGGAACAGGGGACAGACAAACAGACAGACACACATCTCGATCATATAATGGCCTTTTTCAATATGCCATAAAAATAGGTGATATCCCTTAAGTGATATAAAACTGCGAACGTACAGACAGACAGACCGACATTGTCAAATCCAAAAGCTCGTCTTTTTTTAAAAATGAGCTAAAAATATATTTTTTACAACAATACTTCCGAAATTCTGCTGAACTACCCATCTATTTGTGAAAACTACTTTTTATACCGTGAGTATTGACGTAACAATTTTAACCTAACAATAATTTTTCTTAGTTTTCATTTAAATTTAACATAAAAACAATTTTTACAACAATACCTACTGTATTGTGAAGTACAAACTTTTTGTGGTGAACTGTATTATCCCAGACTCATTGCATTGTTAGCGCGTTATTTTGACATTACAGAAAATTAATTTTATAGGGCATTTTGCGCACACTTAGTTTAAAACAAAGAAATAGTAAAGTATAGTAAAGTACAACCAATACTAGTGACACAAACTGATATCATTAAATTTTTTATTGTTTCATAAACAGTTTTCATCATTAGAAAATATCACGAGTAAAAGCAAAAAGGAATGTATTTACGTTAGTGAAAAATAAGGTTTATTAGAGATGCAATTCTAACTTAATGTACCGTAATTTAGGGTAAATTGGGATATACTTAAATTAAAAGTTATTTTTTTAAGAGCATGCGTTTATATTTTAAAAATAATTTTATCTTAAATTAGTTTCATTTTTCATACATTCTTAATCAGAATCACTGCTAATCTTTTATTTTTTAATTTTTTATCCATTATTACGGTATTTAAAGTCGGTATAGCCATCAGGAATTAAAAAGAATCAAAATTTTAAACTTTTCGTGCTGACTTTTAAATGGGTATCTCATTGAATTTATGGAGTATTTTCTTAGCGAAAATTTGGCCACAGTGTGCCAAATAAAGTTTATATTCAACTATTATGTTTTGCATAATTGCTGAGTTTGTATGTTCATGTCAATATGAAAGAAATATATAAATTTTCCATTACCATATTTTAATTTGAGTTGAAGTCAATTTTAGCATTAAAGCCATTTCTTCTCTCTCGGAAGCTAAAACAAAGTGACCATTTAACAAATACCAAGACGTGTGTAAACAGTAAAACGAATTTATTTCTACCTGATAAGTATCTTTGTTGCTTAAAACGGCGTTCTAATTCGTGGACCTGTGTCTGCGAGAACAATATTCTGGGTTTGCGTCGCGTTCTCGGTCTGCACGACGAAGACGTGGATATATTACCAGTTATTTCGGCAAATTTACCAGAATTAATGCCAAGTTTTTTATGATCTTTAAATGCCTCTCCGTTACTGATATCCGAACAGTTCGTTACTCTAATCAAATCGTTCAATTGATTTCCACCAGATTTGGGTTGGGTTTGGTGAGTGGTTTGACAGATCGGTAAACAAAAGTTTGACAAATTTTGCACATGCGGTGACATAATAGACGTGACGTTAAACTGATTTAATTGCTGATGAGGTGAGTGGGAGTGCGGTGACCAGAACTGGGTTTGCATTGTATTGAATGGTTCGCCACTATAATTATAATGAGTGGTTGAAGTGTGCATATCATTAGCTGCCGATTGAAACGATGGTTGCAGTTGTGGCAGTGGTTGCGGCTGTGTCTGCGGCAGTGGCAGTGGCAATGGCAGCGGTGGCTCACTCAGCGATACAAATGACGGCTGAGATGCATATTCATCAAAGTAATTGCTGCTTGACTGGTGATGAAGTGGCAACAAATCAAAGTGGTCTGCATTAGCATTATAAGTGGAGGCGGTCTGTAGTGAAGTGTCGACTTGATTGTCGATTGAAAAACTTGGCACACAACTGCTCATCATATCCTTTTGGTGATAACGCTGATTCCGATGCTGATGCTGGTGATGATGCACGTGTTGTCCACTTGCGTGATAATTGAAGTTACTCGCATACAATTGGTTTATTTCCATAATAATAACAAATGGAGACACTTCATCGCTAGTCTATAGCGTGAATCACTACTGATCATCGCGAACCTCTTTTCCAAATCGTATAGTTAACAGTTAACGTTTGTTTCGTGCACTCATCTCCAGCTTCTCATCCAATGTTTGGTTAACAATGTATAGCATAAGCGCATATCTTTAAACTGCGCTGCGCCTAACATTCAAGCACAACAGCCAGTATGAGATTCCCATCCAATAAATAAACCAACAAACCAATATCCAATATTTATTTATTCGTAAAATTTCATATTTCCCAGTAAAACGTTAGTATAGATTGCACAATTTTAATGCGAATTATAGATATTCTATTATAATCATTGTTTACAAAGTTTAATGTTTGGCATCTAATTTTTAGTCAAGACTGTGAGGTCTGTTCTATTATATAGTAGAAAATCAATTTTGTGAATCATTCACATTCACACATATCAAAACAGGAAAAATGAGTAAAAACTTAAAGTTTGTATAATAGTTTTAGTTAATTTGTAAAAACCTCTCATTTAGAATAAGTAATAAGTTTAAACTAATTAGTTTCAGATCAAAAACTATGAAAAATATTTCTAAAAGTAAAAATGTGATCCTAAATATTTAATTACAGCAACGTTTAGGTGTAGTGTTTAAAAATCAGCATCACGTTCATAGAGCTGATAACTTGTTCTTTTGAATGAAACTACTAATGAAAGTGTTTCTTAATAAAACATTAATCATTTTTCCTACGGATTAAATTTGTATGTGATATTAGATCATGAAAAGTAATAGTGACAAAAAGTATAGGTAATAAGTAAGGCAGTGAAAATCGTTAGAAATAAAAGTGCAAAATCGTTTATTAATCGTTAGAAAAAATGTCGAAAATGGTTTAGAAAAATAGTTTGAAAAATTTTAATTTTTAGTTCAGAAAATGAATTATAATACACTATTATCTAAGACTTTATGTTATATTCATTGAATCGCTTTCAATTGTTTCTTAAAAATGCTTTATAATTAAAAAAGATTTCGAAACATCAACAAAGTCTAACTTTTATTCCAAATTAACATAGTTTGAAGTAAATTAAATTAAATCTGTAATTTTTCTAAATAGTTATTCCATTTTATTATCATATTTATTAAATGCCGAATTAAAAAATTGAAAATTCTTTTAATTTTTTAAAAATCGTTTGATATTTCAAAAATTGTTTAATTAGTTTGATTCGTTTACTTAAATTTTATTGGGTTTTAAATGGATTAATAAATCGTTTTTAATAGAAATTAAAACAGTATTGTTTAATCGTTAATTAACGATTTTCGCTGCAATAGTAATAAATTACAGTACAAAAAACAAAACTTTTAGAGGTGTTAAATTTAAATAAATCGTTGATTTTTCTCTCTCTCTCTCTCACCTCCCTCTCTCGCGATCTCACGCCAAAAGAACTTATTATATGGTTGCTTAACATAAATAAAAACTTAAAAAATTCAAAAAAACTCAAAATATTTTTTCTCAACAATGTATTTTTAAAATAAAAATTAAAAAAACCTTAAAAATTTTTAAAGATGTCATAAATTCCATTTATTAATACTGTATAATGATTTAAAAAATAAAAATCTTAAAAAATATTGAAACAGATTTGTCAAATCCATTAGCTGACTTTTTCAAGGTGAGATAAAAACCGAATTAATTTTGTCGGACATAAAAACTTTGTATAAATTTAACGTAATTCAATTAAGTCAGCTTTAAAATCATACATTCGAATATATACAATCTGTCCCCGATTATGGCGCCTCGGATTATAGCAAAATTCGATTATAGCAATAATTTTATAATACACAGAATTCGTAAAATTTGTAAAATTAGTCAGCGATTATGCCAAAAGATTGAAGATGCACCGACAAGTTGCCATAATCGGGGTCAGACTGTACTTTGAATAGACAAAGTAGTGCTTATGTTTTTTATATGTCGATCTGTTCGCAATTATCTATTAATAAAGGTATTTCAACTAAATATTATATTTAAATAAAAAAAGAGAGAATGAAATAACTTTCAGTTTGGGCTACGCTGTAATTCCGATTCGCAATTTCTTTGTCGTGCTTAGA
>JAQIXJ010001780.1:0-18702 GCA_034700185.1 Phthiracarus laevigatus | reverse complement strand
ACCGAATAAAAATGGTAAATTGTTTAAAACTGATTACTTATTTTAATTTTTTGTTCCTATAGACATAACTGAAAACAGCTATGAAGACAGCTCAAGTGATTGAATATTTTAATATTTTTGAAAAGTTTAAATACAATAGTTATTTGACTTTTTAGTCGACAGATTAATGTAATGTTTTTACATATTAATCATTAAAATATGTTATGTTTGTTGTACGAACTTATTAATAATAAAAGAAAAGACTTGTTAGTCTTAATAAAATAGGTTATTATGGGGTAAACCCTTTCGTAATGAGAACGGCGTGTCTCAATAAGCTAAACAACAAAAGCAAAGTTTAAAGTTTTGACACAAACTAAAAACATATATTACTTCATTTATTATTTAAACTTGTATCGCACAAAATGAGTTTATAATCTCTATAAAATTTAAATTCACGGATCTGATGATGTAATTGAGAGCAATCACGAAATGTTATCCTTTATTCATTGGATTTGAACAATTGTCTAGTAAGTGAAAATATTTTATTAAAGAAATTAGGACAATCGAAATGGATATATTTTTTACATTTTATTTACACAAAAATTGATATTTTTAATTTTATTTATTTGATGTTATTATGCTTATCTGCAATCTCTATGAAAGAATTTTTACACAAATAATGATTACAGCATTAGAGTGTCTGAAATAGAATGTTTTATGCAAAACTTTTATCACTGTAATTATTGTAATTTGTTGTAACCTACATACATTCACATAATAGAAAATTTTTTTCTAGATAATTTACAAATATGTTTACACTAGTAATTTAGATGTCGGCTGAAAATTAAGTCTTTGAATTTTGTTTTTAAAAATCAAATTTTATTAATGAAGCAGTTGTTATCCGTTAGGATTACTATTTTGCAGAAAATTATTATTATTAGCATAAGCTTATCATTATTTAGAAGTAAAGACGCAATAAATGTTTATATTTTCTATTAGTACATGATATTGAAACTAACCAAATTTAATTTTTAGCTACAAAAAAGATTTATAATACAAAGTCATATAATACTTTATCTTTTCTTTAGAGAATAGCTTTCAATTGTTCCTAAAAATGCTTTGTATTTCGAAAAAGATCTTTTGACATCAATCGATACTAATGGAAAAAATGTTTTCTTCCAAATTAGCATTGTCTGAAGTATAATATTATGATTATAGGCGGCGGCCTATCTAAGAAAAAAAGTGAATTTTGCAAATTTATTTAATATGCGGCCTATGCATCAAGTGCGGCTTGTACATGAAATTGTTTTCAAAAAATTTAAAAGAAAATATATAATTAGTCAAATCCATCGAAATCGTTGACAGATACATAGTTGAATGCTTCAAGTATATCACTAAATTTAGCTAAATTTTTATCTAAAACTATATATCTACCGCTTTCTTCGTTGTCAATACTTTCTTCAATTGATTGATAACTAATAAGTTTTGCAGATTTGTATCTATTTTTAATGCTTTCCGGTGAAACCTCTATCCATGCTTAAACAATCCAATTACAAACTTCGGAATTCTTCATAATTTCTTCATTAACCCAACTTTTTGGGTTTACATCAACAATAATGTTGTGCGGAAACTTCTCTTTGGGCATTGTTTTTCTTTTAAATATTACAATTGGGTCACATTTTCCACCGTCCGCTGTATAACATAACAGTAAAATTACACTTTTCAACTCCAGTAGTTGTTAATAAAATGTCTTCTATGCCTTTAATATCCACCGTTTTTTTATCCGGCATATCGAAACTGACGGCAACTTCATCCATACTACCAATTTGTGTTAAATCTATATTTAACACTTCCTTCTTAAAATAATCTACGAATAATGCCATCTTTATTTCTCAAACTGACGGTAAAGGCTGTCCTAAAGAAATTACTGCTCTAATTGATAGGTCATTTCTTTTTAAAAACTTACTGACCCATTCCCAGCTTTCTAAACACAATTAAAATAATAATCGAAACGATAAGAAATTCTAATACTTAATATACTTAGTTTTTTCCCGTAAAGTTTTCGATATTACAAGATTTGGCCATTTTCATCGCTTGAAATCTAATATCGGTGATTGTAACTCTTCTTTTCGATTCTCGAAGATCGATTACCCATGCTTTCAAATCTTTTTCGATATCAGGCGAAAAAACATTACCCCCACAAATAGCACGTTTGTTAGGTTGCATTACTTTTAAAACAGATTTCGAATTTTTCCAGCGCCTATCATTCTTTTCGCCAATGTTATACTCACGAGCAGCTGAAAGATTTCCATTTTCTTCGGCAAATGCTATAACCTTTAGTTTAAATTTAGCGGTATACGAATTTCTTTTTGGCATTGTAAATTTAAAACAATTTAAATATTTTACACGTTTTCAAAACAATAACAAAGCTCTAAACTATAAAGCCCTCTATTGATAGTTTTTAAAATTAAAATGCGGCCTATATATTCAGTGCGGCCTATACACAATTTCATTTTCAAAATAAACAAATTTCGAAAACCAGTAGATGCGGCCTATACATGACTGCGGCCTATACATGACTGCGGCCTATACATGACTGCGACCTATACATGACTGCGACCTATACATGACTGCGGCCTATAATCGTATTTTTAGGGTAAATTGAATCTAAATCTGAATTTTTTCTTAATGGGTTTTCATGATCTATTTTTAAATTACATGCATGTAGTTTTGAAAACTGAAAAATCGTTTAATATGTCTAAAATCGTTTGATATTTCAAAAATCGTTTATTTCATTTAATTCGTTTACTTAAATTTTTTAAATTTGTGTCTTAATCGGGTTATTAAATGTTTTTTAATAGAAATGGCTAATGTTTTGTTGAATCGTTAATTAAAGAGTTTTTACTTCCCTTGCGATGATATATATAAAACAAGAATGAACATTAGTAATGCGCTCACTTTGACTTTAAATCTATTGTTAGTTTACATTATTGTTTTCTATTTTTAAACACACAAAACTATTGATTATTATTGTTTCGCTAAAAATTTTTTGTGAATGAAATCATTGTTATAAATAGTACTTCAATGAGTGTTAAGGGTATTTTTATTCATTCATAGTTTAGCCGTCGACGAGGTAACATCAAAATTTGTGCTTATAGATAAAATTAGGCACGTTTTATAACGTGTTTTAGTTCAATTAATAAAACGCTTGACAGCAAAAGTTACTCATATTTGCCCCGATATTAACCATTTTATACCCCATTTTATGTCATTTTTGACCCAATTTAATCTCTTTTTGAACCTATTAAAGCCAAGTTTGCTCCATTTTTAGTCATTTTTAACCCTTTTTAAGCCCTGTTTTGCCCCTAATTAAGCCAATTTTGACTCAGTTTTGACCTATTTTTGACACAATTATGTTTATTTTTGTCTGATTTTTGTGATCTATAAAGACTACACACAGAGTCACAGACATGTCAAATCCAAAAGCTTGACTTTTACAACGTGAGCTAAAAATTCATAGAATGGTCAATTTTTCATCAAATCAAAACTTATAAAGACACAGTTAGGTTATTAATCGCGTTGTAATATAGCCTACTAAAACTATTATTCTACTCACTTGTTAATACTTTTCACATTCCAAACTATTAGCAATTTAAATAAAAATACTATTTATCTGATTTTGCAATAGCAAAGAAATGGATTCAATGTTTCCTCTCGTATGTGTCTATTATGAACCACTAAAGAATTGGGAAAGTTTTATATTAAAGCAAAATTACAAAAACATTTATATATTGCTTATTTTTGAGAATCAAACTAATTTAACATAGTATTCGATTTATTAACAAAAACACTCAACAGTTGCCAACATTTTCATCTAAACATGATTGCGAGGTTTGGCTGACACACTTTCTCACAGAATTTCTTCGAAACCCGTTCATACAAACACATTTACCGCACTGAACCGGATTCATACAACTTGCACCACAATTGCCACAGAAATAAAACTGTTCGTTATCGCTGCAATTGTTTGGCGGCGATTCAATGGCTAGAGAGTTACGTTGCGCTAAACAGCTGACAGAATTCACCAAAACGCACGTACGGTTGTCTGTATTGTATCGCACGTATCCACCCATACACGTGCAGCTCATGGTTGCTGATTCCGGGCATAGCTTACGGTTAGGACACCTGCAATCGGCGCAATCACCCATACGGCACAAGCGATTAATTTCTTCGAATTCTCCGCATTGACCTGTAATGCATGTAACATTTAGTTTAATAAAACGAAAAGTTTTTAAAGCATTACAGGGGTTACAAAAAAACCAATCGATCAAACTTAAAACTTAATAACTTTTTAATTATAAATGATATTTAATTGTTTTTTTCGATATGAAGTCCTTTATTATAGTAGATTTGTCTGCATCTTTTCGGCCAAGATTTTAAAGCTTTGTTGATCAGGTTTTGAGGGATTTTCCGAAACTCTTCTTTAAGTACTTTTTTAAGGCCATTTATTGTCGTCACTTTTCGATTTTTAACCTTATGTTTAAGATAGCCCCAAAGAAAAAAATCGCAAGGAGCTGCGTCAGGGCTGTTCGGCATCCACTGGAGAGGTGTAATGTATGGGATTTTGTTGACATTAAGAAAGTTAAGTGTCTTTTTTGATGAATGAGACGGCGCTGAGTCCTGATGGAACAAATAGTTACCATTTGGGTATAATTTAGGCGCGTCTTCCTTAATAAATGGTTTTAAGATTTTGTTTATATAATAGTCGGAGTTGATCTTTGCTCCGGGTTCAACAAATCTTAAATTGGTCACTCCATTCGCTGACAATCCCGCCCAAACCATAACACCTTTTGGATGAGTTTGAGTAGTGAATACCTCACAACTTGTTCTTGTTTTGGTGCGACTTATGTATTGAATCCTGGTTTTTCTGTTAAAATCGGCTAAATAAAACCAGGCTTCATCGGTCGTGACCACATTTTTCCATCTGTCCTGTCGCAATAATCGGTAAAGTGGCCACGACCGTCGGTACCTTTTTTCCTTCATTTTTGCCGTAATTTGGTGTCCTTTAGGTTTGGTGACCATTTTCAGCTGTAATTTTTTATTTATTTGGTAGCTAATAACCTGTTGACTGACATTAAGTCGTTTCGCCATCGATTGTTGACTCGGAGGGTTGATATTTGTGGCCATTTTCTTAAGTTTGTTTTTTTGTTGTTTTGTCAACAAACTTTTGCGCCCATTTTTCCATGTTTTATTGACCAAATTAATGTCATTTTCGGTCGAATTTCTAATCCTTGATATTAAATTTAGTGTCACATTGATATTTTTCTTTCTAAAAAATTTTTTAATAACACTGTGTGACCATTTTAAGTTTAAAAAACCCCGAATTTGACCGATTAGTTCGGGTGATGTTTTTGAAAAAACCATAATTGTTTACTCAATGTTTATAAATTATCTCAAAAGAGGGCATTTATAGCTTTAAAATAACATATAAAATGTAAATATTGGTCGAGTATTTATTTAGTTATAAGATTTTAAAAATGATCGATTGGTTTTTTTGTAACCCCTGTACATTCAACTCGCGACCTGATTAGAATAATAGACAAAATTATAATTATATGAAACATTTTAATGAAAACTTTAATAACTTAAAATATTTAATTAACTTGGAATTACTATATTTATCATAGAAATGACATAAATAATGATATAGCATATGTTTCATATATTTATCTTTAACAAACACTAACATCTGTTTTCGAGAAAGAATATAACAACTAGTATAGTACTTTTCAAAATTTTCTATTTAAAAGAATAAAATTTTTATACACTCGTTTCATTAAGTTAAATTAATTTAGTTATTTTCCAAAGTAAATCAGCCAAACTTGTTGATTAAGTTTGACGATTAATATTTATCTACGAATTGCTAAAGGAAAAGAAGTTTTTTAAAAAATAGATTTTTATAGCTCATTATTTGTTGCTCAATTCTCTCTGAATAATGCAATTTTGTCTAACAATATCTGTTCCATTTTGAAACTTTATATAATAGTAAAATTACTAGGTAACAATATTAAACTTTGGTTTAATTTATATTGTTGTTTTGTAGTGATTGAAAATATTTAATTTTTTCAATCCACTACCGTTCCATCACCGCACTCCAAATTTCTACTGCCATTTCATTACCGGTAAACAAAAATTTTTTCATTCCATTAACGTGCCATTACCGTGAGTTTGTTTTACTTTACTACCATTCCACTCATTACCGTTCCACCTTTGAAAAATTTTAGCTCCTCAAGCAACTCAATTTGGATCAAAATTTTTTTTCGTGATTTGTTGTATATTGAAGTCCAAAAAATACTAATTATTTATTGTTTTAAAAAATTAGTATTAAAAACTGCAAGAGAAATCGTTGTTATTTGATAAATAGATTACTTAAATTTTCTTTATAAAATCAGACCATAAACCGTTCCATTACCGCAAAACAAAATTATTTTCATTCCATTACCGAGCTGATCTCCAATTCCACTACCATTCCACGGTAATGGAACTAAATTTTTCAATCACTACTGTTTAAGTTTTTTTAATAGCCTAGCTTTTTGTCGATCAAATAGACGTTATTTTTGTCATTTATTCTTTTTATTTTTTTAGTGCAAACATAGAAACTTAAGATTTTAAATTAAATTTTTTTCATCACTTCAAAAATGAGATTAAAAATAAAAAAATCTCATTTAATAAATTATGTTTGAATGTGTGTGGAACAATTGTATTTTACATTTTCAGTTTAACTAATTTTTTTTGTTCCCAGCTTATTAATCAAATAACTGGTAGTACAAAAAAGACTATGATTATTCCAAATACAGCTCTCTAAGTTGATAGCTTATCACTTTTATTATATTAACAAATTTAATCAATTGTTTTTGTTGAATTCTGTGAACAGTATTGTATTGCAGAATGTTATTATTAATAATTATTGCTTAGCGCCTTATTATTGTTTAAAATTTTAGTTGAAAGTTGTTATGTAAAATCTATGTTCACAATTATATGGAAGGCTCTTTCGTTAATAAAAGTGACAAGCCATGAATAAATGCAAAACGACAACTAAAAATGTTTATTTGATTGATTTTTGATGCATTAAATCATTAAATATTAATGGATGAGTCTATTATTTATTTAAACAATATATATGTAGCTATTGATACAGTTATGTCACACAATCATGGATTCAAGTAATATCGATAGATCATAATGCTTTTGACTTATTAAACTCTGCTAATGGTTTATATTTTTTATCAGTTAGCAACTTAAGTGAACGTTACAAAAAATGAACAGTTTATTGATTTTTGAATGCGATAAGAAAAAGGTTCATTAGTGTGAAATAGGATTGAAAATTTTAAAACTTTAAAAGTTTTAATATTAGTTTTGTTTAGCGAAAAAATAAGTAAATAAAATCTAAAATGTATTCAATAAAAATATTGCTCAATTGGCTAATAATCCAAAGGTTATTAACAGTAAACTTTGTCAACAGTAAATAAGAGTTTATGCTCCCCCAGTTTGTTTAATAAAACTACTATAATAATATCGATTTTAATATTACAAATTAAATATCGAAAATGTTTCATCTTTTTCGTCCAAATTGAATTTATTTCGGTCCTGTAATTCCCGAAAAGAAATACTTTTTATATCCATTCAAAATCAACCACACTCAATGGCGCATACTTATTAGGTGTAGAGCATTTGTCACATCTTTCAATGATTATGAAAAACAAATCATAAAATTGCAATAAATTTAATTTTATAAATAATCTCCAGGTTATAAAAAATATAATTCACGTCAAAGTAGCATAAAATTTTCTCAAAGTAATTGTAATGCCAGTCAGCCTCGCATTAAGTTTATTATAAAGTTTATCTATTCAATTTTAGATGAATAAAAAAATTTGTGGACTTATGAGGTAACAATGCTGCGATCTATTAGTTGCAAAGTCAACAAATGAAAGCTTTGTGTTCAGTTTCCGAATAAATTATATATTAACTGATAGGTCGAAAATTTTTTTAATGGATACCCATTCAGATGTTGGTCTATTGGAATGACAAAGAATATATAAACCTTATCGAATCGGTGATACGTTTGATGAAAATAAAGTTTATTCAAACTATCAATCAATACAAATGCTAAACCAAAACCTGGTGATTGTACCGAAAAATTATTGCAATAATGAAGTTTATTCTTCTATTATTAATGTATTTAATAGAGCTTTATCTGTTACTTGTCATTTCACGGAATTAATGTTTGCCGAAAACTCGTCTGAATACCGATGCTATGTTATGGAATCAACAAAACATTGATTCGTCGATGAATTTATTAGCGCATGCAATGTCAAGAAGTTTGAATATTTGTTAGTTCACGAAAGCGCTTATAAACTGATTGTGATTGTTTTAAATGATAAATATTCGAAAATAATTGACAATTGTTTTGAAATGAATAATATGCGATTAGAAGTCAAAAATGTTGACTCGTTTCCGATCAGTGAATTTAAAAAATATTGCATACATCATTATAAATAGCATTTTTAATAAAACTTATTTTTCAAAAAAAATTCAAAACTGGTGTTAAACGATTCTTTACTACGATTTGGAAGACAGTTATCCTATTCTTTAGTATTAATTTTATTACTCTATTCTATAAATTTAAGGCACGGCTAACACAGATATGTCACAATTTAACCCATTTACTCATTAATACAAATAAGATTTAACTTCGTTAAGTTGTTGTTGTTTAGCTTATCAGTTCGACGCCTTTGTTTTAAACGTAATTTATTAACACATTCGGGTTTTAGTTTTCCATTTGTGTGGTCAGATTAATTAATTTATTTATTAATTTTTATGAGGCGGCGAACAGGGATGCGGCGAACTGGGGTAGAATCGTTCGGTTGGCATTGAGCGCAACACATCAAACGAATTTTTAATTTATTTATAAATTCTCTGCTATGAATTTATAAATTAACTGTAATCTTAATTCAGTTTAATTAATATTATTTAAGTAAAGGACAGTGTAAGTCTCAACAATTTAATTACAATTAGAGAGGAGTAACAGGTTTCGATATACAGAGTGTCCCATAAATAGGGAACGTCAGTTCGAAATAATATTTCGATCCCTCATTTGTTAAACAAATTTCTCCTCGAATAATCTCCTTTAGACAGACCCAAGTTTGTAATTGATATTTTAATAAAGAGTTCTATGTTACTCACTTGTGATCATCTTTTAAATACCAAACCATTAGCAATTTTATACCAAATGCTATTTATAATTTGAATTTGCAAAAGCAGATAAATGTATTTTGGATTTCTGCCAGTTTGTGTCTCTGAACCATAACAATGAACCATTTAAGAAATGAGAGGTATTTTATTAAAATAAAATAACAAATATTTGTTTATTGCTTATGTTTAACAATCAAATTAATTTGAAATAGTATTCTGTTTATAAGCTAACAATAAAATAATCGCTTGTCTTCTCCAAGACATTCAACAATTTTCAGCATTCTCATCCAAACAGGATTGAGAGCTTTGACTGATACAATGTCCCACAGAATTTCTTCGAAACCCGTTCATGCAAACACATTTACCACATTGAACCGGATTCATACAACTTGCACCACAACTGCCACAGAAATAAAACTCTTCATTAGCACCACAATTATTTGGTGGCGATTCAATGATTTGTGAGTTACGTTGAGCTAAACAACTGTCAGAATTCACCAAAACGCACGTACGGTTATCTTGATTGTATCGCACGTAACCACCCATACACGAGCAACTCAAGGTTAATGATTCCGGGCATAGCTTACGGTTAGGACACCTGCAGTTTGCGCAATCACCCATATGGCACGAGCGGTTAATTTCTTCGAATTCTCCGCATTGACCTGTATTGCATAAATTAAACACAATTATTCATTTGATAAAACGAAAAGCTTTTAAAGTATTACTTTCAACTCGCGAACTGATTATAATAATAGAGAAAATTAGAATTAAATGAAACATTCTACAAAAAATTAATGAAAATAAGTATATTTTATCGTAGAAATAACATAAAATAATATTATTACGTAAGTATTATATATTTATCTTTAAAAACACTTACATCTGTCACACATGTTAAATACTTTGTTAAACTATAGCTTTTTCTTTTTTTACAATACATTTATTATTTGAAATAGTCTTAAGTTTGCATACGAACAGCTAAATGAAAGAAAAAATCTATACGATAGAAATAGAAATAGTTTATACAGTTACGTGTGAATACATTTAAAGTTTTAATACATTTTACAAAAATATAGTTTAAAGAAAATCATTTGTTATGAAAATTAGAGCAAATTATTACTCACTTCTCTCTAAAAAAATGCATTTCGTTCTAACAATTCGGTCTAATGGTCTAACGGCTTTTTCCGTTTTGAAAACTAATATAATAATGACATTACTAATGAAAGCTAACTTTGGTTTAATTAAAAGTGAAATTTAGATTTCTCAATTAGATTTTATTTCGGTCATTTATTCATTGTATATTTTTTGGGTATACATAGATACTTAAAATTTTAAATCTAATTATTTTTCATCGCTTCAAAAAAATAATAAAATCTCAAGCAATACTTTTGTCCGCATTTGTGTAAAGCATTTGTATTTTCAGATTAAATAATGTTTTTATGTTCCCGCCTTATTAATCAAATAAATGGAAGTACAAAAAAAGTTTCTATCTTTATGTCAAATACATTTTTCTACTCCCAAAGTTTATAGCTTATCACTGAAATCTGTGAACTTTATTTTATTGCAAAATGTTATTATTAAAAACTTTTGTTTAGCGCCATATTTTTGCTTAAAAGTCTAGTTTGGTTTGTATATTCTTTACTCACAATTATATGGAAAGCTCATTCGATAATAAAAGCGACATGTCATGAAAAAATTGAGAACCACAACTGAAAAACTTTATTTGATTGATTTTAGATGTATTAAATTATTAAATATTAATGGTAGAGTCTATTATTTATTTAAACAATATGTGGTTTATCGATTTTCACAGCTGTGTCACATAGTCGTGGATTCAAGTTTTATCAATGTATCAAAATGCTTTTGACTTATTAAACTCACTTAATGGATGATTTTTATGGCATAGTAAAAATTTGCCATTATGTTATCGGTTTGTCCGTGTTTCTCTCATACCATAGATTCCTTATCCCATCCGTATCCCTATCTCAATATAAATTTGTTAAGTTTTTTGTCACTCAATATGCCATTATTTGTGTGTTCTCCTATTGTTTAGAATGATATCTGTTAGCAACTTAAAAGAATGTTTCAAAAAAATGAACTTTTTATTGATTTTTGAATGATAAAAGAAGTGTTAGTTAGTAAGTGTGAGATAAGATAAAATATTGAAACTTTAAAAGTTTTTAAATATGTTTGTAACACGAAAAATAATTAAAATAAAATCTTATAAGTATTCAATAGGAACATTCCTCACTTCGCATTGAAATATCCATGTAAGTCACCCATAAAAATGGATTCAAACTCCATTTTGCTTATTAAGGCAAATATAATAATATCGAATTTAGTGTTTCACAATAAGGTTACTTTATTGCAAAAACGTTTTCATTCTCGTCATCCATTTGATATTATTTCGGGCATCTGTTTCACTGAAAGATATGATTCAATATAAGTGGGTGGAAGTATGTTGCATTTGTGAAAAATAAATCATAAAAATTAATTTAAGTGATTGCAATGCCTGCAAAACTCTAAGTAAATAAGAGAGTTGTTTTTTATTAAGTTAAAGGTTAATAAAAATAAGTTTTTAAGCTCAAAATAGATTTATAGTGACTTTTAAAATAATAACGAAACTAAAGAAACTCTAATTAACCATAACCCAAAAGCTGCTAATTTCTAAAAGATGCTTAATCTTAATTGAGCGAAATAGTTCACAATCTGAACATTGTAGCTATTGTTCTTAAAACAAATGTCACATTGTAAAGGAAAACTTTTTCTTTCCAACGTTAATTTGTGTAAATAATGTGTGTGGTATTTTCTTCATTAATCAATAAAAAGCAAAGCGTAATTTATAAATTAACAGCTAACGAATATTTAAGTCTAGAAGAAACTATCAAAACACAATAGGCTAACATTAGGTTTAAATACACATTTTGTAAATTAACTAAAAAAAATTTTTCATTGCAAATTTTAGTTTATGAACTGAATGATGAGATAGCAGATGCTTATCTCGAAACGTATTCATATAATTTGATTGTATATCAAATTTAAACTGTCTAAAAGTTACTCAAACTATTGAGAATATATCATAAAATCATTATCTTATATAGGATTTTATCACTTATTTTATATGAACTCAATTTCTTTATCGTTCATATTAGCATTAGTATGCATTTAAATACTTGAATTAGAAGTTGAATCAAAAGTTATTTTACGCATTTATCGCAAGAAAAAATAAAGGAAATAAATTTGCATAATAAGAATTTGAATTAAACTAATATTTTAAATGAAAAAGCAGAGAAACAATTTTGAGCGTTGAATTTTTGAGCTTATTGTGCGCCTCTATAATTACAATCTAACAAAGATACATATACAGTATCAAAAGAGTATTAAATTACTTTGAAATAAAATTGGCATCATTTTGAATGAATCACTAAACTTAATTTTTTATCATTAGATTAATACTTAAGTTTTTATCCAGCAATCAAGTTTTACATAACTAATAATTTTATAAAATAAAAATTTTCTATCAACTTTTCTATTCAAAAATCTTAATAATACATTGTTTATCTGCAAACTTTGTAACTTATATACCATTTTAACTTAATTTAACACAACACAAACATTGATTAATTGTTTGACTAAAATAGTATTATTTTCACACTTACGTTGACTGATAATCAGGGTGTCCCAGATTGTGCCGGTCTGGGGGAGGTTAATTTCCGACTTTTCAAAATTTTAAGGGGGGGTCAAACTACTCGGATTTAAGCGACAATTTTTTTGCCATCGGACAAAAAAACATGGGAAAAAAATTTTCCCCCATAGAGATGTCATTTCTCATTTTTTAGGTAGGGGGGTCAACTTTTTCAGAAATCATGGGGGGTAACCCCCCTCCAGCCCCCCTCTGGGACACACTGTTGATAATATCGCTCTTTCAACACGAGCTATAAAATGATTAACATTAACATAAATTTAACGTATTTGATTTAAAATGGCGTTAAATAGATCGGCAGTGAGTTGTGTGAGTGAATTGTAAAGAATTGATAATAATCTTAGTTATTAAGAAAATTAGGAATATTTTACAACATATATGGACAGATTTCTATCGAATGATAAATCCTAATTATTTATTAGATGGCACTCAAAGCTAACAAAAGAAGAGTTCCATTATTACCAACAATAGATAAATGTTTGGGTTGAATTGAACTATTTATTAAGATATACTCGAATTTAAGTTTCAAATAAACTTTAAACGATCCATATAATTACGTAGTAATACGCGGCAAAACATCACTTAAAAAGACTTTGGTTTTGCCACTAAACTATTTCATACTTTTACCGAAACAAAGCAAATAATACTAGAAATTGACAGTTACGTAAACTATAGCTATTTTAAACCTGGTTTGAGCTTATTGGTATCAGCGCAGTAGTAATTGAGGTTAATTAAACAAATAGTTTTCTTGTGTCCACCGATTTGTTTTTGGTGATGTTTCTATAACTATGAAACATAGAGCATCTCTTTTGAAAATGTTGATCAAATTAAAAACTCTGAAGTTGTATTACTGTAAGGCGTATGAATTAACAATAATTAGCATAAAACTATGAAGCTATTCGTTATGCGGATGGAGATTGTAAACAGTCTGACAAGTACTGATATACTGGAAAATGATCTCTTACTTAAGTATTAACTGTTTAAATTTATTGTCATGTATTACACACAAAATATTACACGGCAAGGAACTTTAAATAATACGATTAATTAAATTTTATTGATGTCGTAGTATACTTTAAAAAAGGGCTAGAGAAGGACTTGAACCTTTTTATAGAAAATATTAAGACAATAAAAAATTAAGTGATTTTTTTATAAAAATGTGAAAAATAGTGAATAAAAAATGTTTTTTTTGGCATGCAACCTTGATTTTAAATCAAAACTACAAATTATACGAGATATTTTTGAACGATTTGCATGTTTATTCAAGAAAACATTAGAAAAAATGTCAAAAGAAAACTATCATTAATATCCTTAATCAATGATCCCTGAAATACAGAAATCAATTAGGAAATTTGTGGGGTAAAAATATTAAATCTGCACGTTTTGTTGTTTATTATTTGGAATTGAGTAACAAAATTTTTTAAAAATTTGGGAAACTTTAGAACAATTTCTGCATTAAAATGCGAAAATAATTTCTTGAAATTTACGTGTGGAAAATCAAGATACGTAACTTCTTAATAAATATTTTACTAATTTTTATAATTAAAAATAGATATACTTAAAAGATTATTAGATTAACTAAAATTGCGAATACAGATTAACAGAAAACTTTTATGCTGATTTTCCCATCATTTTGTTGTTTCCAATTTCAAGGAAATAAACATCTTTATAAAGTAAGCGAATGTGCATCAGAATACGCAATAACAAATCGCATTAAATTAATGAAATTAAGTTTATATTTATTTCTATAGTCGCAGTTGTATTTACACTGTTTATTAATCATGTTATTTTAAAATTGTTTGATTGAAAAACTTGGCGACATATAAATTTCAATATTCTGAAATATTGTTTTAGTATGTAAGTTACAAAATTGTTGAATTGTCTCGATAATAGTCAATTGTTTAAAAGTGATTAATAAAATTCTTTATTATAGACATAATTGAAAAAAAAATAATTTGGAATTAAAAATATCTATTTAATATCTAAAAATGAATTATTCTCATATTGTAAGAACACCTAAAGACCTGTCGATTATAAACTGCTTTAAAATGATTATCGATGGAAATTTAGCGAACCCAATATCACAACGCTATTGGATAACATCGGGCGGTCCGTCGAAGATTATCGTCATCATAGCGTCATATTTGCTATTTATAAACATTGGACAAAAATTAATGAAAAACCGGAAACCGTTTGAACTTAAAAATACTCTATTCGTTTACAACACTGCGCTTATCTTAATTAATTTCTACTTCTTTATTCGCTCCATTATAGACACAAACTTTTTGACATATTTATTCGAAACAAAATTCCCTGATAGCGACCTTTCAATGGAATCATTGGCCAAAATTGATACATTACACATCTACGGTCTCACTAAAATATTAGACTTGAGTGAAACTGTATTTTTCGTACTCCGGAAAAAACAAAACCAAATAACATTCCTACATTTATACCATCATATTATAGTAGGGGTTCTATCATATATAGCAGGGGTTATTAGCCCCAACTTGCCGGTTGTATATCTATTCATGCTTATGAACTCATTCGTACACGTATTGATGTATACGTACTACACTTTAGCCTCATTTGGAGCCACGTATCGCAAGTATTTGTGGTGGAAAAAGTACATAACTCAGCTACAAATGGCTCAGTTTGTGTTGTATTTAATATACGGTATTATTTTATACCAATTTCAAACCGGTTATCCAACCGGTATGTATTGGATTGTTTTCACTCAAGTGCCGATTTTTCTCTATATGTTTTACGATTTTTACCGTCACGCGTACACCAAACAGATAAATTACAAAAAGCAATAATAGTTATCTTTAATTTAGAAATTTTTTTGTATTTAGTATATAATGTAGAGAAATAAATATAAAAAAATTTTATTAATTAAATCGTCATATGTCATTATACATAAACTTCGAAATAAATGAATGTTATTTACAATAATCAATCCTTAAAGTAGTTCTTGAAATTAATTCTCATAGCAATTGAGAACTATAAATTTAAAGAGTTAATGAACCGAAAAGAAATTTGAACAATATCTAAGAAGAAATGAGCATTTAGGCTTAAGTATTCGGTTGCGATTTAATCAATAACTAAATGGATGATTCTATGCAATATTATCGTTAATTCATTCATGTACGATAATTAAAAATTAAATAAGCTGTATTCAATCAATATATGCAAATAATTATAATAAAGTAGTTTTTAATTAAACATTAAAAAGCGCTCAATTTAATTGAAATATTTTTTTAATTAACTAGATATGCACACTAATTTACTGAAATAGAAAATATATACATTTATTTTAAGCAAAATCAACTTTTTATAATGTTGCTTAACATTTTTGAAAAACAATGAGAAAGTAAAAATTAAATAAAAAAATTTTAAAAATCAATAATAATCTTCAAAAATTTCATAATTTATTATTACAATTAAAAACATAAATAATCAAAAAAAAGTTTAAATAACTCTAAAAATTTTTTTGAAAAAGTAAAGAAAATACAAATAAAATCAATGATTGAGAACAGTGATTTTCTCTCTATTCCTGTTATTCCAGTATTACTCCATTGAGAATGCATTGCATTGCCTAATTCGCATTAACATGCATAACGCAGTTGCGTACTAGATTCCTAGTGTATTATGTACTAAAGAATTCGCGATACAGTCGCGTAGACTGGAATAGGCAGAAAATCTATGGTTGAGAAGGTCATATCTGACTGCTTTTTAAATTTTAGTTAGTATATAATCACTATCACTCCCTTTTTCCTTTCGCATGCACCAAACAACAATTATTTTTACTATTTTTTAGAAAACTTAAAAGTTAATCAATATAAATAACAAAATTTGTTTTTCTGTTTGTCTGTCTGTCTGTCTGTTTGTTTGTGAAGACATTTATAGGCTCCTCCCCTGGGGAGCCAGCCCTCGACATATATATCTTTGGATTCAGCATGACGAGAGAATTGCACATTAGGAGAGATCGAGGTGGTAGGACCCCTCCTGGAAAAATAGGGGTGGAAAAACTGTTTCAATAGCATGTGCCCCTCCCGAATGTCCAGCCACTCGACACCTATGGTAATGGATTGAGCTTGAAAAGAGGAGTGCAGATCAGAGTGTTTGGAGGTTGTCGGACCCATCCTGAAAAGTTGGTGTTGAAATACAGTTTCAATAGCATTATGAGCGCCACGCTTCAACTTCTACACTGTCAATACCAACATCAATGAATTCAGCTATTAGAGAAGAGTGCAAATAAGGGGGTTTCGAGGTGGCAGGATCCCCCTTTTATCAGGAGGAGTTGAAAAATTTAAAAAGTTTCTTCGACACCTTAATCACTCAACTCATCTCAGAAAGCAGAATTAAAAGAATCACTCAAATCATCTCAGAAAGCAGAATTAAAAGAATCACTCAACTCATCTCAGAAAGCAGAATTAAAAGATGGGTCACTCGATAGGGTGGGCACCCTCTCCTGGAAAATGGATGGGTACATAATGGACGGGTATGTAGGGGACAGAGCGGCTAGGAAGCGGCATGAATGAGTGAGTTTCGGAATTTTTTGTTTGGGGTCAGGATTGAATGGGTAGTACTTAAAGGACGGGTGGTGTCCAGTATGGGCGGGTGAAGTCCGGCATGCGAGAAACAGTCAGCCCTAACCTTTGATAAAAACAATTAATAGGCGCCAAAATGTTTAATCTATTTTAGTCATAATTATCTAGAAATTTTAATGTGCTAAACGTCTTTAATTTATTGATGATTAATTGATGATTTATTTATTCATTATTTATAATAATTAATATGGACTGCAAGTCCTATGGAGATAAGGAAAATAAAATTATGAAAGTATAGATGTATAGATGAAAAAGCAAAAACAATTAAAATCAAGTTTTATCTTTCATATAGTATCTTAGATCCTTCTAACTGATGTTTAAAAAAATAGTTTTTTTAAAATTAAGCTATGTACCAAATATTTTTTGTCTATTCCTATGAATGCATATAAATTTCTTCTAAGCCACGCCCACCGATCCAATTTTTTTTAACATTTTAATGCATTCATAGGAATAGACAAAAAATGTTTGCTATGTACCAAAAACTCCCATTGTCTAAATTATTGGTTAAATTAAATTTTATTTAAGATGGGGATAACTAATTGTTTAAAAATTACACTATTTTGCTTTAAATAATATGCGCTGCAACTAAAATCAAAAAATATTTAACTAAAATCTTTTGAAACTTTATTTTTTTTCTGTTGGAAAGATTATTTAACAAATATTTTCATCTTTTTATTGTTGAATTTACAAATTTTAAAAAAATTCTTAGAATATTTTTAATTTAAATACAGATAAATATAAAACTTTTTATGCTGATTTTTCATTCGATTTGTTGTTTCCAATCTAATGAAATAAACGCCTTTATAAATGTAATGAAATTGAATCATATACGATACTTCAATAGTTGTAATTATATTTGCAGTATTTCTTAATCATATTATTTTAAAATAGCTTGCGTGGAAAACCAGACTACACACAAATATCAATATTCTTAAATATCGTATTAAGTATGTTATTTACAAAATTATCGAATTGTTTTGATAATAGTCAATTGCTTAAAAATGATTAAAGCAGTTTCTATTTTATAGACATAATCGGGAAAAAATAGTTTTGGAATTAAAAATATCTATTTAATATTTAAAAATGAATTATTCTCATATTGTAAGAACACCTAAAGACCTGTCGATTATAAACTGCTTTAAAATGATTATCGAT
>JAQIXJ010001779.1:0-18703 GCA_034700185.1 Phthiracarus laevigatus | reverse complement strand
AATAATTAAAAGTTTTGTTTGTTTAAAAATAGAAATCAATAATGTAATCCAACAATAGATTTAAAGTCAAAGTGAGCACTTTACTAATGTTCATTCTTGTTTTATAATAATAACAAATACCTATGATTTTATAATGCCAAATATCTTTATGATAATAAAACTTCGAATGTATAGACCGGCGGAGATTGTCAAATCCTTAAGCTCATCTTCTATTAGAAAAGTGAGCTAAAAATTTTCCAATCATTATGCTTATTCCTTTTACTATCTTTGATTATTTTTCATTTGCAACATTTTGTTTTAAGTATTTTAATGTGAAAATGTTAAATTTTTTAAAATTTTATATAACTCACGTGATAATTGTTATATGATTTTTATTCTAATTAAATAATGATTCTTTGTAGCTTAGAATATGAAATTACGAATTGATTATAAGTTTTTAAAAGAGTGATTAATAAAATAACACATAAGAAGTTTGGGCTGATGTATCTTTCGTTATACGTATTGTTATACAAAATAATTTAAATGTAAAGCTACAACAATAAAATTAGAAGCGCGTTTTAGACAGTGCTCGGAAAAATAGGTATAATAGGTAGGGCAAGGATTTTCCGGGACTAAAAACTGGTCAAAACGGGAGGGAACAGGGAACTAAAATGTACCAAAAGCGGGAATAGAATCCGGGCACTAAAATTTATATTTAATGCCATCAAAAAATAATAATTTCCAAAAAAAGTCCAATTGAATACTATGAAACATTTTTAAAATATATTTTTACCTATGCTCACAAAATATTTATTAAACAAACCAAACTCGTAAAGCTTTGTCTTAAGTAAGCGTTCATCATTAGAAGTGTGATATTCTTTAGAAACTATATTTCCAGAAATATAACAATAAAAGCATTTTTATCAAACTCCTATTTTAAATTAATATAAGTAGTACTTTAGAAGCCTTTTGTTCTATATTTAGAAATTTCTCGTTAAATATACCCATAGCGGGAACTTTTCTGAAATAATATACCAATCCGGGTGTTTTTCCCAAAACTAATAAAACCGGGAAAATAAAACTACTTTTAATTAAATTGTTATAATTAATATAAGTTAATATATTAATCTCCCGGTTATTTGATCGAAGAAAAAAACCGGGATTTACCAGGAAAATCCTTTCCCTGATAATAGGTATAAATTTCGGTCAAACTAGTTTAAAGTAAATAATGAATTTAAAAGACATATTTTCTAACCAATAAATCGGATTTTGAGGTTACTGACCGAAATGACCGAAATCGAACTTTACTAACCGATTTTTATAAAACATGTTTTAAATTTTATCTTTTGAATTATTTACACTTTGTAGAATTAAGTTAAATTATTTCTTAAAAAACAAAAAAAAACAACAAAATAACTTTGAATTAAACAATTCAATAGAAAATTCCAGATTTAGAATTATTTTCATCAGATTCAAACTCCTTCGATCAAAAGTATTTAACACTTTTACGCTCATTTGTTGTCCTTCGAGGTTAAGTGTTACAGGTTCCAAATGTTTTTAAAGTATAAATAAACTTAGAGCTTTAAAACCATGAAACTTCGAAATGTGTAACAACAAATAATATAATTCATTTATATTAAATTTGAGTCGATTAAAACTTTAATTGAAACTTCCGAGATTTAGTTATTATATGTTTTAAACTAAACTTAATCTTAATATGAATTCTAACAACAAAGTTAAGAAATACTCTGAATTAAACTTAATCTCTATAAACCTGAATGTTTGTATATTCCTTTTGAAATTTTTGATAAATTTAATACACGACAGTTTAACGTCTAAGTTGCACAACGTTTCGACACTGACTCTTCTAGTCATCATCAGGTGATTTTTGAAGATTTAAAAATTTTTAAAAATAAAATAAAAATTAAAAAATTAAGAAACTTTTTAAGTCACAACTAAACTTCACAGAAACTAAAGAGTAAATGAATAAATTGCAATGGTTATCTGCTACTAATAGAAGTTGTTTATTATTTTATGGTAAACTATTTGGTTTTAAATTTCAGTTTAGTAAGAATTTTTTAGCATCTCTTTTAATAGTTATACAGTTCAAAAAATTTTCCGACAGCATAATCTCGATTATTAATATTTTAAAAAATTGTATATTCCAATTTGATTGTAAATTTGAAAGAATATGGTTAGTGGCGACATACTTATGTGCGCATTGTAGTTATTTTCGAAATGAACCATAATATACTTATTAATTTATACGATTGGTACGATAACTATTTTTTAATTTCATTTTTATCTTATTAGCTGGTTACAAATTTTGATTCATTTCTGATAAAAAGATCTCTTAATTTACTGAATAGAGATTCTCGTGCATATGTGTTAATTATGTGCTAATGTTTTTAAACGTAACGATAAGTAGAGATAATCGAACTGAAATATCATCATTAATATTGATTTGAATTCCTTTATTAAATAGTAAGAAATTTTAGATTATTTGTGAAAAACTCTAAACTATAAATTATCATTATCAGTATCACTTAATATAAATAACAAAGTTTGTCTGTGGTTCAGTTTGTGAAGACCTTTATAGGCGCCTCCCTTGGGTGTCACATCTCCTCGACACCTATATCATTGGATTCAGGTCTAGGAAAGGAGGTCAAGTAAGACCCCTTCTAAAAATTGAAGATGAAAAAAACTATTTAAATAGCTATATTCGCACCCTTCCTCAATCAACACCAGCTCGACATCTATATCAATGGATTCAGTTTGAAAAGATGAGTACAAGTAAGGGGTTTCAAAGAGATTGGCGTAATCAGGAGGGGTTCAAAATACTTTTACAATTCCCTTCTACATTTATATCATTCAATTCAGCTCAAAAAACGGAGTTAAATGAGGGGTCACTTGAGAGGGTTGGCACTCCAACCTGGAAAATCAAAGGGTTTGGAGGCAGTAAATCAAATAAAGTACCAATTGAGTGGGTGAGGTCCAAAATAAGCGGGTGAGGTTCGGGTTAAGTGGTTTATACTGTATTTGTTAAAGGCGGATAGAGGGTAAGGTCCTGGATGAGGTAAGGAATTGGCAGGTGGAGACGAGTTTGTTCGAGTGGAATAGGATTTGGCGGGCTAGGTGTGTTTGAGGGTCATTTGGACATTTACACATAGTTACTCTAAGTTTTACTCTAAGTTATGCTTTCAATCATTCACACAGTCAAACTAACAATCTTATTTGAAATAATGAATGTCCTTTAGGACACGCTTATTATAAGCAAAAATGAATTAAATAATAATAGTCTCTTAGGTCAGGCTTTATTCTAAAGCTCGAGAAGTGGGTTAGACATCTTAACCATAACTGAGTTATACAAAATACAATCGCTTATATACTAAAACATATTAAACAATTTCATAGGTTTAATATTATAAGTAAACAAAATGTTTATATTTTGGTTATTAGTAGTTTGCTTGACCTGTGTGTACGGCGTACTTCAGATATACACACAGTCATACACTTATTCTTTCACTCAGTGATACACAGTAATACTCTTTTAGTCATATCAATAGAATTGTTTCTGCAGAAGTACCAGACGGTTGTGATATCGATTTGTTCAATATTGTAACCTCAAAAATAATCCATAGACCATGTGATGTGCTATTTGTTTGGTAGAGGTAAAACGCACTACAGATTTTCCAAAAGAAATTTGTGAGGTAACAAACTTAAACGTTATTGATTATCCTAAACTTCGTTAGCGAAAAACCAGTAGTCATGTAATTAAAAGGCGAAAATTTAATAACACTTGGGTTGTTTCATACAATATATATCTTCTATTTAAATATAAGTGTCAATTTAACGTAGAAACTTGTGCGTTAATAAAAAGCATCAAATACTTGCTGAATATGTTTACAAAGGACGTGACTGTGCAGAATTTAAAATAGAAGAGAACTATTTGAAAAACAAAATCGACTAAGTTCAGCCATATTTAGGTGCGAGATATGTATGCAAAGAAAACGTATTCGTCGCAAACAATGCGATGAGTTTACCAAAATTTTGTATCAACATTTTAAAATCTATTGAACTAAGTTTAACTTAGTCGAAAAGTATAAATCTGTGTAAAAATAAATAAAGTTTATTAAACTTTCATCTCCCGTAAAAATTTGAAAAAATTACAAAACTTACCGGATTTAAAAAAAATTCGGTTCACACTAGTTTTCCATTGCAATTATTAAGATTAAATTTCCATTTTATGGTTTCAGATAAGCATTTATTATTATTAGTTTCACTTATACAGTACTTGCGTAAATTTCAATTTACTACAAGATTTAAGATTATGTTTTTCAATTTATTAGAAAATAATAAAAATTCTAGAACAAATTTATTTCTTTCTCAAATATAAAGTTCCGAAAAATTAATTCTTGTTCACACCGCTCTAATAAAGTCATATATTTTTAATTACCATTTACTTGAATTGTTTCTAATTTTTCCTTTTTTTTGGTGTTGTATGTTGAACACAATATTAAAAATTATTTTGTTTTTTGTTTTTCATAAAAATTATAAAACTCAAACCTTAATGCAGTCTAATAATAAAGAAGTAATAGTTAATAGAGTATAAAATTATATTTTATTTACTTTAAATAATTAAACTTGATTTTTTTATATAAATAAAACTCAGTAAAACATTTCATATAAAAATTGAATTTATATAATTTTTTACGAGCATATTTTATTCTAAATTTTTATCTGTATATTAATTGCGATAAAATTGAAATTAATTCAATTCATATCACGAAAAGAAACATAAATCATAAAATTAAAGAAATAACTATGAGGCACATGTAAAAGATTTTTAACGAAAAAGTTGACAAACTGTTTATTTAATTAATATTATTAACATGTTTTGAAAAAATTTGCACAAAAAACTCTACAAAATATTTGTTATATTTTTTTTAATTATAAAAAATTACAATTAAATTACGCCTTCTTTTTGCCTTCAATATATTGTTGACCGGCATATCCTTTTTCAGCGAAACGTTCGCCAAAAGCCAACTCAGCGGGTCCGGGTCCGTATTCGTTGCCGTATATTGGAGCCTGAGCTATTGGTGTTATTATATTTTTCTTAATAATGGGCTCAGTCTGATATGGTACGGCTACGGGTTGTTCCACTGCGTATGGTTGTGGCACAACATTTGTCTCTATTGTTTTACGTACGACTGGGACTGGGACTGGTACGGGACGATCGCGGACTACATCGCGGGTAACGATTTGCTCGTATGGAACTTCTTTAATAACTTCGTATCTAAAGTATATTTATGGGAGAAATTTATTATTTACAAATAAAATAATTGATAATAAACTTACGGTTGTGGAACTGGAATATTCACATGTCTTAAAACTTCAACCGGCACTTTAACCTAAATTTTAAAATTTTATTAATATTTTATTCCTATTTACGTAACTATTCATTTAATAGATTAATAATTACTTCTCGGACGACTTCGAATGGGACCTGAACTGTTTTTACCACATCGTACGGTTGAGCGAACGGAACCTTTACCTGCAATCAAAAATTTTATTTCAATATTTGATTACATTTTCAATGAATAATATTGGGTCTCACCTCACGAACAACTTCGTATGGCACTTTAACTGTCAACAAATTGTATTCCCAATTATATTTTTGCTATTATGTTTTGTATAATCGATTAAATTTTACATACCTTCCTTCACAACATCATATGGTACCTAATAATAATAATAATAATCTTTTAAATAATAGAACTACTTTAATTCAAACAATTTTTATTTATATTATCTCTATTACTATAAATATTTCACTCACTTCGCTCATTAATCCTAATATTCATTACCTTTTATAGCTATAATAACTAGGGCTTTGAAAATCGTTAATTAAGGATTCAATTATTCAACAGAATTACTTAATTCGAACTATATATAACTTGATATTCAGCATTGTAGGTATAAATTTCACTTCAAAATTTTTAACGATTCTAACGAATCTAACGATTTTAAATATATCTAACGATTTCATGGATTTTTGCTTAAAATATACTAACAATTATATAAATTAATAAGTAGGTACAAGAATATTCTAATTTAAAGTTTACGAAACGCGTTCGCTGAAAGTTCTGGATTAATTTATGTAGAATAAGTGAATTCTGAAAATGATAATTATCAAAATCAATAGTTTCTGTACCTAAAGATTTTATTATAAAGTAATTTTTTGTAACAGTAAGGGTTTCAATGAAATATTTTAGAGTTTTAAATCCTTTTTAAATTAACTTTGTATCTAAAATTTCTAACGAATTTTTCTAACGATTTTGGGACTTTTTTCTAACGATTAACAAACGATTTGGCACTAGTTTTTCTAATGATTTTCAATGCCCTAATAAAAACAACGTTTTATACGAGGTCTATAGTCTATAGAAATTATTATTTTTATTAAAATAAATATTATCAATCAGAATAATGTTTTATTTGTCCGTTATATATTGTTTTATTGTTGGATATCTAGTCCTTATTTTCGTAATACTAATTAACCCTTTATAGCTATTATAGCTAGTATCATGTTTTATATTTTTTGTTATTCCCTTTATATATTGCTCTATTTCCTGAGAGTCACAATGATATTATTTATTAATATAAAAAATACTTTTCTTCTCTCTCTCGCTATCTCTCTCTCACTCTTTCGCTCTATTTTTCACGAAAGTTAATTAACAATAACTAAAAAGCTTTTTAAATTCTTACAAGTATTGCTGTGTAACGAGAGAAATAACAGAAAATATATAACGAGAATATTGAAAACGTTATAAATTTACGGGCATAAAATTGTTATTTCCCTGCGAAGCGGGTTTCTAACTAGTCTAAACAAAACAATTGAAATCTACAATGAAATCATTTTATGCATATTACACACAATTACAACTATATTTTCTTTCATTTAAATTTTTGGGAGCCGTCAATATAACACATTATTACACATTAATGGGTTGGCTAGTTGTTACAAAACTGATTCATATTGTTTTTTGTTTTTGTTAGTTAACTTCGATGAAAATAGTGTATTTAAGTATTTAACGGACATCATGATCTCAGATTATTATGATCAGACTATTATGATTATTCAGATTACTATTGTATTGACAGTAATTAAGCAATAATTAAACTACCTGAACAGTTCGCACAACATCGTAATGTTGGGGTACTGGCACTTCAACAACTCTTTCGTATGGCTGGTCTACATTAACTGTTTTTACAACAGTTCTTTCAACTAAAAATCAAAATATCGAATAAATAGATATGAATTTAATTCAAGAATTAGAAGAGTGTAGTGACAAACCTGGGTATGGTTGTGGTACCGGAATTTTAACTTGGTAAGGTTGTGGGTATGGAACCTTAATTTCGACCGGAACTTTGACTTGTCGAACAACTGTTTGCGTCACTGTGTATAAAAAATTAGCGAAATATAGTTTAATTTTTATTCGATTTTAAATTATTTTAAAATGTAGTTTTTTACCTGGGTATGGCTGAGGCACGTGCACCTTAACCGGATATGGTTGTGGCACATTGCGGACGACTACAATCAGGCAAAATGAATTTAGCTTAATTTAAATTTTAAATTTTTTTAAAGAGTATGCTCACCGGGGTATGGCTGAGGGACTTGCACCTTAACCTAATTTAAAAATCATAATTTATGTAAAACATTTTATAAATTATAAGATATCAGAATAAAAATATTACGGTTTACGGTGAATTTAAGAAATGTAAAATGAGATGCTATTTGTAACTCGTTATTATTTTTTAAGTTTGACTGTTCTTAACAAAGACTTACTGGATATGGTTGTGAAACGGGTACTCTAACATCACGAACAACATCCCTCACAACTGTTTGCTCCACGTGAACGGGATATGGTGCGGGCACGTCTCTTACAATTGTTTTCTCCACTGGATAGGGTTGAGCCACTGTTTTTACCACAGGTACTGCATAGGGTTGAGCTACTGGAACCTAAACAATTTTATTCGATTAATATATTCAACATTATTAGATTTAAACTTAATTATATAATTTTGGATTCTTACAGGAACGTGGTAGGGTTGGGGTACAGGTCTGTCTACTGGGACGGCGTAAGGTTGTGGCACCGATTTAACAATTGGCACTGCGTATGGTTGGGGAACACTGCAAAATAGTAAAAAGTTTTATTTTCAAAATTCATTTAGCAAATCATATAACTTACGCGTATGGCTGAGCGACTTTTTGAATTGAGGTTGAATAAGTGTGTGCATATTGAGGCGCTGCCAGGGGTGCTGAATAACCTCCCAAAAATCCTGCTTTTGCCACTGCAGTGATTGTTAAAATAAGCTGTAAACAACATTAATTTTGGATCAATAAAAATAAAAAGAAAATAAAAGTGAGCAATTTTTTGACGTGCAGTTAGAAAAATCGTGAAATATAGCCTCAAAATATAAAACGATAAGATAAAAACAAGCTTTTGATCTTATAAACTAGTTATTTGTTGTTAATATTATTAGTTTTACTTTCATGAAAAGTAAAACCGATTTTACAGTTATGTTTATTTATAAAAATTGAACGGCACTTATCTTTACAATAAACCTATATTTCAAATTAGAAAAATGATTGATATATTCTTGAATAATATAGAAAAGATTTAAATACTATAAAAACTTAAAAAAGAAAGTAAATAAAAACTATCCAAAATATATATTGTTCATCCTATGATCATTTAAAATTATTTTATATATGAGTAAACTTTTAAGCATAAAAATATCAGATTTTCTGTATAATATTTCTATAAATATTTAATCAAATAAAATTTTATAATTAAAATGCAATAGAAATAAATACAAAAATCACTTACGAAGATTTTAAAGTTCATTGTTATCAATCACACAAACACGTATCGAAAACTAAGTTTGGGTGAAAAAGAACTTCAATAAAGCTATCAAAAACTGTGTTCTCTTTAATGTACAAAAATTACTCTCACTTTTTGTGCTGTAACTCACACACGAACAGCGCAAATAACGACTGGAATTGAGATTAGAAATCTCATTGCCATCACTTTTATATGGGATGACCAACAAATTTGGTTTGCGAAACAGGAGAAAGAGCATACTTTAGGAGGGAATTAGTGAATTAGTATCATAGAGAGAGGGAGAGTATGAGAGAGATAGAGAGAGAAATAACGTTTTAGTTTTGTTACAAACATTTAACGGCACTAATCAGATATAACAAATAATTATAAGGCGTTGCCCAATGCTATCGCCAGTGCTATTAAACTTAACAAAAAACAACACGTATAACAGATTTTTTTCCAAAGTTTCGCCACAACAGGAAAAATAACTTTTCCTTTTTATAAGCTTTCTTTTCTCTGTCTCTGTCTGCATGAAAAAGATATTATTTTCTAGTTATTTTTAATTTTTTAGTATGTGAGTTATAGTTTATGTTTCTGAAAGTTTTGATTTGGAATATAATTTCATTTATCAATAGTAGATGACAATGCCATATAATTTCTGCTCAATCAATAACTTGTCTGAAAAAAGGGAAAGGATATGCAGAATAAAACTATTTATATTTATTGGGTCAGTTGAAAAATTTCTATATCCGACACTTGTTACACATCTGTCTTTTTCCTATAGATAAATTCAGAGGTCTATATTTTAAATTTAAATAGGGCATCCTATAGACACTCTCTCTCCTTGAGATGAGAATTAGGTTTCCTCTCTCTCTCTCTCTCTCTCTCTCTCTCTCTCTCTCTCTCTCTCTCTCTCTCTCTCTCTCGCACATACCGTTTTAGGCAAAATTGAACATTAAAATGAAAATACTTTTCCGAATTTTTGTTTTTTAAGAATGATTTTTTAATCTCCGTATTTTATGAAAATCTTATATATGTTAAAAGATACATATCCTTTTTGATATCTAATTATCTCGTTTAAACCTATTATATCTGAATATTGTATTGCAATAAAAAGATTAAAACTTTAAATGGAATATTTTTTGTAAATTATTATTTACTAATTTTTTCTAAAACATTTTTTAAAAATTTTATTTTTTAATTAAAAAGTTAGAATGCAACTACAAATACTTTACAGAACAAAAGTATTTTGTTTTTAAGTTAAAGATACAAATATTTTTCAAATGCAATCAAAAATTTTAAAAACAATAAAAAAATTTTACTATATAAAGCGTGTCAACTTTTTATTTTTTTACTTAATATAATAATTTTAATCTTGGCATTTAAACAAAGAATTTGCATTATTAAAAAATTTTAACAAAAACTTATTTTAATTTTTATATAAAAATACTGTTTTGGATTTTATTGTTAATTACAAAAAAAATTAATAACAATTAAGACTTTGCCCATGGGCCTAGTCGTTGACCATATTGGAGTTGTTCAACTGGTGGAGTTATTAAAGTTTTTTCTAAAATTGGTGTTACTGGTACAGGTACTGGTTTTTGTACTGGTACTGGATAAGGTTGTGCTACATTTTGAATCAATCTTTTGTGTATCGGAACTTCATAAGGCGCTGGCACATCGCGGAATATTTCATTGATGACCTCTTTGTATACGGGAACGTTCTTGATCACTATAAAATATAATCAAAAATTTTAAGATTAGTAATCATAATTTTCGTATATAAATATAGACAGACCTTCATAGGGCTGTGGGACTGCATATTTATTTTCCACAATTCTTTCGACCGGGACTTTAACCTGGATAATATGAATAAAACTTATATTGTATATTTATCGAATTAAACTATATTATTTTCAATTCTAACCTCCACAATACGCTCGACGGGTACGCGAACTTCCTGAAAATAATAGATAAAATGTTTTGTAAATATAAAGCTTACTGAATTATAAAAAATGTGTAAAACACTTTATAATATTTAATTAAAAGTATTTCAGACCTGAATTCTTTCCACTGGTGTTGGCACTGGCACTTTAACTGTCGCGTTGTTAAATAAAATATATTCATAAAAATAAGTTTTTGAAATATAAATACCTAATTATATATTACCTTCTACTATGCGTTCAACGGGAACTTTGACCTCAACAATTCGCTCTTAAATTAAAAATTATATTTATATAAATAATTAATTGGTAAAAACTATAAAATTGTAAAAATAGATGTAATTGCGACTGACCGACAGGGACTCGTACTTCTTGTACTCGTTCAACTGGCGTTGGAATATGTTTCAAAACTTTTCGAATGACTTCACGTGGAACTGGCACTTGTTTTACAACCTCTCTCACAACTAGTTAAAAAATTAAGATTTATAGTTCACATTTCTATATAGTTATAGGATTTAATACCGTCATATGGCTGTGGGACAGGAACGGCAATTTCTTGTCTGTGAGGAACAGGCACCCTTGTTTCTTTACAAATTATTTTTAAAAATATTTGTTTAAAATTTTTTATTATTTTTGTTAATAAATATTTTTACCAAAAGGAACCTTGACCTCCTGAAAATAAAAAATATATCATTTAGATTCGATATCGTTTATGATATAATACTAAGCACTATAATAAAAGACAAGTTGTTGGAAATTCTTAGCCTAAGATTTATACGACTAAGCAAATTTAATATACCTGAATCACTTCTCTGGTTACTGTATAAGGTTGAGGAACAGGGACTCGCACTGTAATGTTATCGAAAATTTTAAGATTAAGAATTTATAATTTTCTTATATAGACATAGTCAAACCTTCGTATGGTTGAGGGATGTTCTTGATGACCTCGTAAGGTTGTGGGACTGGAACCTTAACTAAAAAAATAAGTTAGTTATTATATAATCATAAACTATATATTAAGTGTTTAAAAGAAACATACTGTAAAAAGTTTAAAAACTTCATAATTTATAACATGAATTAAAATATTTATGATTCTAATATAATTAAACGTTTTAAGATACAAAACTTATAATATTATAATCTTATTATAGACGAACCCTCATAAGGTTGGGGCACACCATATGGCACATGACGAACATTTTCTCGGAGTACTTCCTTAACAACTGGCACTAAATTATACCGAAAATTATCATTCAAGAAAACTATATGATTATAATCTTAGTTGAATAATAAAAAAATTACCATTGTATGGTTGTGGGACTTGTCGCACAACCTCTCTGTAAACTGGATATGGAGCGGGCACTGATTTCACAACTGGGACTTCGTATGGTTGAGGGACGCCGTAAGGAACTTTAATTGGTTGTGGCACAGGGTAAGGTCTATCAACATGAACAGCCTGTGATCCCATAAAAAACAATATTATTGTGTATTATTATAATAAGTTTAGTAAGTAAACAAATAATCTTAATCTTACGTATGGTTGGGGAACGTGTTTAACCACTGGCACTGGAACAGGTTGAGCTACTGGAACAGGAACTCCGATCTGTTTTACTGAATGCGAGTGTGTTCGGTAAATTGGCGCAGCTCCGTATATCGGAGAAGCTATTCCGTAATTCGGAGCAGCTAATCCATAATTCACTCCTAATCCGCCGAAATAACCAGCATTTGCCAAACTGGCGATTGAGAGCAATAGCTGTAAAGCATATCAGATAAGATAAAAAAATTATTTAAGATCAATGGTGGATTACACAAAAAAATCTTTTCTTAATCGAAGTTTTAATTTTTAATTGTTTATTTATTTTTTAATATTAAATAAACAATCAAATTCAGATTAGCACAAAAACACTTTAAAATAGAAGTTAAGACAATATGTCAAACAGAACTTACGAAGACTTTAAAGTTCATTTTAAAAAATTTTAATAAAAAGTCTATTCGTTAATATATGAATAAAAACTTTCTTTGAAATGCACTAAAATGTTGAATATATAAACTCTCACTCACATACACCAAACTTAATTCTCAACAACTGATGTAAAATCTAAAATCTCATTGCCATCACTTTTATATGGGATGACCAACAAATTTAGTTTGCGAAACAGGAGAAAGAGCATACTTTAGGAGGGAATTAGAATCATAGAGAGAGGGAGAGTATAAGAACGATAGAAAGATAACGTTTTAGTTTTCTTACAAACATTTAACGGCACTAATAAGATATAACAAATAATTATAAGGCGTTGCCCAATGCTATTGCCAGTGCTATTAAACTTAACAAAAAACGACACGTATAACAGATTTTTTAAAAGTTACGCCGCAACAGGAAAAATAACTTTTCCTTTTTATGAGCTTTCTTTTTTCTTTCTCTGTCTGCATGAAAAAGATATTTACTTTCTAGTTATTTTTAAATTTTTTAGTTTGTGAGATATAGTTTAAGTTTCTGCAAGTTTTGTTTTTAAATATACTTTCAATTATCACAAAAGTGTATCACAAATATACGGCAATAACATGTAATTTCTGATCAGTGACTACTTTTTCAATAACTTGTTTTTATAAAGGGAAAGGATTTGCAGAATAAAACTATTTATATTTATTGGGTCAGATGAAAAATTTCTATATCCGAAACTTGTTACAAATCTGTCTTATTCCTATGGATTGATTCAGAGGTCTATATTTTAAATGGAAAATTAAATTTAGGGCATCCTCTAGACACTCTCTCCTTGGATGTGAATTAGGTTTCCTCTTACATTCTCACGCTTTTGGCAAAATTGAACTTTAATAATTAAAACTATTTTACCGAATTTTTGTTTATAATGAAAAGTTTTTTTTCAATCTTTATATTTTATGAAAATCATCGATATGTTTAAGGACTTTCTATGTCTCTTTTGATATTAGAATTATTTCGTTTAAACCTATTATATGTGAATATTGTAATGCATTTAAATTTTAAAACTTAAAAAGAAATTTATTAATAAATTATTATTTATTTATTTTTTCACTAACTAACTTTTAAAATTTTATTTTTTAATTACAATATAAATTTATTATACTACAAATGCTCTACAGAACAATTATAATTTGTTTTTAAGTTAACGATACTGATATATTTTGAGTGCAATTCAAAACTTTTATGATATAAAAGTGTGTCAACTTTTTACATCATGTAATAATTTTATCTTGGTATTTGCATTAGATATGAAAAAAGTTTGAAAATGATAATCCCGTCCCGTTCTGCTACTGCATTCTATTTATTAAAACTTGAATTTTTATATTTATTTGCGAAATAATAATTACATTGATATTCAAATATACCACATGAAACTAAAAAACGTAAAGTAAAATGTCATTTGATATTTGTCGTAAACGTTTTTTTATTACTCTTCTGTGGTGCAATATATTTGGAGAGGCTCGAGGTTCAGGCTCAGGCTCCAGGTAAGAGCCTAAGGTTCGGGCTCAGGCTCTAATATTATTTGATGCTCGAGGTTCAGGTTCTTATAGGGAGGCTCAGGCTTAGGCTCAGGTTCCAGCCGGTGGAACCCGAGCCCCATCATCACTAATCTGACAGCACATACAGTATGAAAAACAAATAAGTGTATAATCATAGTGTATAATTTTTGATTATTTTTAAAAATTTTTATGACGCCAAAGCATATGATTTTATACATTTTAAACACAATTTAGATTTTACATATTAAAATATGCAATGATAATACATATTTAGAATTATTAATTGAAAATTTATATATTGAGGAACTTAGTAATCTACAATCATGTCCTGATACTTATATTATACAATCACATCCCGATAAATTTCGTTAAAATTTTCTTAATCCTGATTCTGTCATATCTTTTTTCGAATCAAATTTGCATATTTCAAAAATTTAAGCAAAAAAACTATTTCTTTTGAATTTTATTATTAAATAAAAAAATTGACCCAATAGGCTAAAGCGTTCATTATTTGGAACTTGTTCAATTACTGTCCTACAGTTTTCTGATGTAGAGCTCTTTTCAATTGGCATTAGACCTCAACCCAATGAAATCAAAAATTTTACCCTATCATAATAAACGCGGCATTTTTAAAACATATAATATATTATGTTCTTCGTATACCAGTTTTCAATTCTTGAACCACGCTGTGGGTTATTTTTAAGACGTAAACTAATCGATTCCTCTAATTATGTGCTTTTCAATAATATATTACTAATTGTTCCAAGTGGCTTGACTTTTTCCAATTTGGATCACTTTGGAAACAAACCTAACTTATGTTACTGTATTGCTCACAAATTAAAGTTGGTGAAAGGAATAATTACCCACACAATCATAGAGAGGGCTTACTATTACAGATGCAGTAGGTCGTTGTTTTTGTTATGATTCAGGACCTTGCTAAATAAATTGTGCGGGTCGTTGTACAGGACATTTTTCAAAACTATTCTACTCTGCTGAGACTTCAGCAACATGTAAACAACTTTATTTAAAATTTGTATTTAATTTATATTATTCTCTATCTGTATTTAAAATATATTATTCTCAATTTTAACCTCAACAACGTATTAAATTAGTTCAAGTCCAATGCTGGCAGACGGACGATAAACAAACAAACAGATATACAGAAAATAATAAGCTTGATTTCTTTATGAGAAAGTGAGCTAAAAGTGAAGCTCATCAATAAAAATGAATAAAGATAATTAGGACATTAAATCTGTCTATAAAGCAGACTAGGATTTGGTGCGAGTTCGTTCCGCCACTGAGAACTCATTTTTATACTGATTTGACTGGTAAGTGAGAACGCGACTGCGTTTATGCGTTCACAGTCATAGTGCACTTTCATAGTATAAAACAGTGCTTTAGAAACTCGCACCAAATCCATCGCTGGTTTAGACTTTGATACTTTTTTATTCATTTAATTTCATTTAACACTGAATAAGCTACGCTACAGGTCGTTCAGTATAGTTTGTATGGACTAATAAGCACTCCATTGAGCAGTACAGTATGTGTCGGAATCGGAATTTCGGTTTTAATTTTTTAATGCTTAAACATCGGTTCAAGTTATTGTATGCATTAATTGATTAAAAATAACTGTATTAAAGGTAAAATTTTCAAAAGAAAAAAACCGAAATTTTCTGTTTGCCTCCGAATTTCGTAAAATATGTTTAAAATACGTGTTTTTACTAATAATACATTTTATGTATTGTAATAATTATCCGAAAGATTAATTTAAACGATTATAATTTTAAATAAATTTTCAATTTCTTTTATGATGATTTTATGCATTTATGAAATGAATACAATTTATTTAAATTTTATGAGTTTGAAAAAATAAATTATTGTAAACTGTTTATAAAAGTTTTCACCATAAAAAAAGACTAAAATTTCCTCATTGAGACATGCAAATGCATAATATCATAAAATTACTTTAATTTAGTTAAAAAATGTCAAACGATATTAGACAATAATTCCAACCTAAAACTGACAGAATTTTAACATTTTTCTGACCGAAATTTCCGATCTCTACTTATAAGTTAGTGTATTATTAAATATTATTTGAAAGTCATTAGTATTTTGAAAAACGATTTGCTTTATAGACAACAATGCTTTTTTGAGAGAAATTTACGCAAAACTAAAATGAGCATATAATTTGCATGAATTCTATTTCAGAAATAGACTTAGAGCTCGATTAATTGTGGCCAACGAAGTTTATTTTGCTGAACCGTAATCTGAACTTCTGCTGTTTGTTGATCTGTAATCCATAAAGTGTTTTATTTTATTAAAACTTTAAAACCACTAACTTCTTAATGATTTAAAGTCTAGACATATTTATGAAATTAATAAAAAAATATCACTGTTTAATGATATACCAATCAAAAAAAATAATTTATTCTTAAAATATTGAAATGTTTTAATTTAAAAGTTTTTCTGAGCTGTAGAGTGTAGTTGCTAATGAGTTAAAATATAACAGTGCGCTAATATTATATGTATCCATAATATATAATTAAATATCGAATTTAAATTAAATGCTAATATAATACGGTTTTATATTGTTTTTTTTATTTCCTAAAATTATATCATACTCGAAAAGTTTAATTTCATACGCGTTATAATAGTTTAAATCGTTGAATTCATTAATTTTTAATGGTATAGCATTATTCAAATATTATAATGATTGTCACAGCGAATCAATGAATCATAAAATGTATTAAATATAATTTTACTGTTTGCTGGTTTAACAAATTTATTATACGTTTTAAAAATTAAGTTATAGTTTAGAATTTGGTTATTTAATTGCATTATAGATTTGTAATTTAGATTCAAAATGCGAATTTTATATTGTTTAGAAACAAGCAAAATAAAACAATACTAACTCGCAAAGGAAATTGAAACTAAAACCTAATTATTATTCTGTTGGCTTATACTTCTTTTTATATCGTTTGTCCATTGGTACGTAATTAAACGGGAAAAAGTTATACAACAATTTCGATATACTACTGTTCCCTTTATTAGCTTTCGGTGTTTGTCCTAAATTAGGCAACGCTTCGTTACACAGGTCCGACTCCGGATCAAACGGCACATTTTCCGGACAAATTGTTGAAAAAAATCCGAAATGGATTTTGTCGAAAAATATTCGGAAATATTTTTCCGCCTCATCTCCGCAGCGATCAAAAGCTAATTTATCGGTGCAGCGCTCTTTGCGAGCGTGAGCGCAACAAAGAGTTCGATGCCACTTAACGTTATGCTCTCCAGGCGTGGCTAAATGTTCAAATGCAAGCAGATAATTGTTTAGACACGGTATGGCGTCGTCTGCACCGATCACGTTATCGTGAATGCATTGTCCATGTTTTAAATAAGCTGCATAAACAAAACAACAATTTTTATATCTATTATTATCAATGGGAAGAGAAGTGAGAAAAAAACTGTTAAACTCATAAGTTTTTATGTGGTTATTAAAGACTTGATTTGGGAAAACATTGTTAATTTTAGCTTAACTATGATTTTTGAAAAAATTTATTTCATAAGATTTGTCATTTGTTGACATATCTTTTGAATTGTCCACTGACCGAAAATACTGTACATTAAATAATAAATAAAAACTTTTCCATTAATTTTGCGCTTATCAACCGGTAAATTAACAACTGAATAAAAAAAGAGAAAAATTGAGTATAACTTTTAAAATTTATTTCAATAAAAAGAATTATAGCTGTTATTAAATTATTTCGAATAATTAATATTTCGTATTGTTTCACAATAAATTACTATTTGATTTATTTCCACTTTCCTTCTCTCTCTCTCTCTCTCTCTCTCTAAGCGTGAAAAAAATTGAAAACCCATAATTATGATCGAAAACGTATATGAATACTGTTTTACTTTTACTGTTTTTACACGTTTTAAAGAGTAAAAAGTTAAACTTTTATTGTATTATACTCTAAAAATAAAATATTCTCTACTTTTTTTATTGAGATATAGGAATTGGTTAATTATATAATTTTATTAAAAGATTTCTTTTTAAACATTTGTTTTTTAGCGTCCATTTATGAAACTCACGTTTCCATTCATTCATTCAAATATAAATTTCTCTCCGAGAGGTTACTTAAGAGGGTAGACATCTTTACAAAGTATTAAATTACCTCTATTTATTGGTGTTACCATAAAGAAAAAATTAAAATATGATTTCACATTTAATAAATGAAAATATAATAATAATTTGTTCGGTTGATTATGACGCTCGCCGTTATTACAATATCTCTAAAACCGAAAAAAGCGCATTCGAAAACAGCAAAGGAAAAGAAAATTCACTTATAAATCAAAAAAATGGTTTAACAATATTTCCGCACTTCAATACAACTGAAG
>JAQIXJ010001778.1:0-18711 GCA_034700185.1 Phthiracarus laevigatus | reverse complement strand
TAACGCTTACATATTACAAAATGTTTATCTGGTTAGCAACAACATGTATGTGTTGTGACGCCGTTTAGTCTTTTTTATGCAGGAAACTGGCAAAACTGGCGTAAGCCTAGACATACCTGATCTGCATACGTAAATATTGCGTCATTGCGTGTATTAATGGAATAGTATACTATCGCATTCGCACTTTTTTATGTGCACATACTCTTAACGGTAAAACAACGATAATGAATAGAAGGCTTAAATGGTTGCTGTGGTGATCAAACCGACCGATGTCGTTGCCTTTTATAATAGATTACAACAAATAATTCACATTTACAGTGAACCAAACTATTATAAAGCCATACACTCGAGTGTATTGATCAGTGAAGCACACGCTCGGCGCTCACTCTCGCGCTCGGCAAAAAATGACGCTAAACGCTCACCCTAACGCTCGGTAAAATGTGTACGCTCGCCGCTCACTTTTATGGTACGCTCGAGCGTCATCTGAGCATCATGTAAAATTTTAATAAAAAATGTAATTTTCATTAATACCTTACAACTAAAAATGTTCAGAAATATAAGAACATTTTTATATACTTTCTGATATCTTTATTCAATCAATTTTGTGCTACAATTAATTATCTATGTTGTAGCATAAATTTTTAATTGAGTTAATATACGCTAGGCGCTCGCGCTCACGCACGACCCCCATAGCTCAGTGCTCACGATCGCGCTCTGTGAAAGTCTAACGCTCGCCGCTCACGCTCAGCACCGAGCGCCATCCGCTCGAGCGTTGTTCATCACTGGTTTTGATTGCTTTACAACAATCATTATCAATGGCTTACAATTACAAAAAAGAAGACTGAACTTTAATTATACACACAATTATATACTAATATTACATAAAATGTATGTGATATCATTAACTATATTTTAAATATTTTTGACGTTAGTGCCAAGATTTATTGGTGAATTTTTTGTACTAATAAAAATATAATAATACAAAATCTTTAAAGTTAATGATATTTTATAATAATATTCTATTCTAAACTTAATGCAAATTGCAGAGACTTGAGCAGATATTCATTATTAATACATTCACGATATGCTAAGTATTTTAATCCGCTTTATATGGATGAAAAAAGATGGCACAGAGATAAAGATACTGAGCAAACATCATTAGCATACAGCAAAACTATCGTTAATTTTCTCAAATCACCTCACCGTACCGATTGCGGTATTAATTTCAATGAACAAAGCAAAAACGATTACGTGTATTATCATGAATGCTATGATAAGTGTATTCACGACTACCTGAACAAAACATTCAATTGTTTTAGCTATAATAGTGTTTATAATGAATTACAAAAGTTTAAGGGTGTTTATCATAATTTAATCATTAATGAAAACAATAGTTTTAATTACATCAAACTATGCAAACATTACGTCGAAACAAATAAGCATATAAATTTCGATTGCGATTATTGTAAAAGAGATTGCATTCAAGAATATTATTCGTATTCATATACCCATGAAATCATTCATAAGTCAATATCAACTGAAGAAATTATCAAAATTAAAGTGAAACCCAAACAGAAATCGGTTGTAGTCTATGAGTTGATGCCAGAATATTCTTTAGTAACATTTGCATCAAATATCGGCGGATTGTTATCGTTATGGTTAGGCATTGCGTTCATAGATATTCATTTAATTTTATTAACTTCCTTACATATTATTAAATATTTAATCATTTGCATACATAAAGGCTTATATAAACTAAGAAAAAATTGGATTATAATTAATATTTTCATAGTTCTATTGTACAAAATATTAGATTTTATTGCTGTTTTATATAACTTTAATTGGAAAATATACTTTAAAATTATCTGTTGTTTATGCTTCATCTATCAGTCGTGCGAAGTTTCGCATCAATATTTCTCATTCCAAACGCAAGTGAATGTTGAAATAATTAACATGTTCGACGGAAATATTTCGATACCTATTAAAGAAATTCCACGATATTCAATTTGTAACGATCTGCCTAATTTAAGTAATAATACTTTAGATAATAATATAAAATTATTCGAAAGTTTCCAATCATCTGAAATAGAAAGTCTTTGTTTTTTATCGAAAATATCAATAGAATATATCGCTTGCTCTGATATCGGCAAACTTATAAGGCGGAAATTCCGAAACGATCAGTTATGTTTTACGAATTTAAACGTTAATCAATCAGTTAACGCAGAAATCAAAGTTAGACCATTTTATGAAATGTTCACTTATTATGATAAAATATTACAATTGTTTTACTTTAATTACGATGAAAAACTCAACTACGCTTTTAGCATACTTCCTCCGAATTCTATTGAGAATCAGGCGTACAATGAAAGAGTTATTTTGATAAAATCCAAACAATATGTGATAAAAGTAATAAAAATGGTGTTTAAACGCTTGCCGCCACCATATGATACTAATTGTCAAGATTATGGAAATCAAACTCGCGATCATTGTATTAATAACTGCATTATTAACTATTATTATGAAAAATACCAATGCATTCCCATGAAAAATTCTTCAGTTAACTTATTAATAAATATACATTTTAAAATGATTAAATTTTGCGCACAAAATTTTGAAACAGAGAAACCAACAAATGGTATGTGCGAACAAATTTGTTTATTAGCGTGCGTTGAAGAATATTATTTTATCGATAAAATTTATTTAAATGATATGGAACGTTATAGTCGAGATTTCTTGGATTTTTATGACAGAACCATTGGAGTAAGATACTTCGCCATTCCTTACATTTGTTATTCATTTGCAGTTTTATATTAGGGAAATAAAATTTTGGTTGAAAATACAACAGCGCTAATGATTTCAATGGCTTGGTATTACTACCCAGTTTATACGTACGAACCAGTTATTAATTTTTTTGATTACTTTACAAATATTGGTGGTTTGATGGGATTATGGAGTGGTGTGTCATTAATTGATATTAAGGCGAAACTGTCATCGTTCCTTAGATTTCTATTGAATGAGCTAATCTCGGGACAAAATCTTCAGAAATTGTATTTATTTTCTTCGAACAGTTTGGCATATTTATTACATGTATTGAAAAAGTTTAAAAAGAAATTAAAGGTAAATCTTGACTTTGTTTTGTTTATGTATTAATGCAAAATTATCATTAAATTTGATAAAAAGTTCATTTGAAAGAGCTTTTTATATGTCAATTATTCCAACACTTTTCTGAAAATATAATGGCTATTAATAACTGGTTATAGTCTACTATTGGTATGATATAATTATTAAGAAAATAGAGTTTGAAAATAAAATCATTCGTTCCACTCACAAATTTTTACATTATAATAATAAAACTTTAAAATTATTGATAAAACGGGTAATTTAAAAACATTCGCATTAGTAATTATAGCTCCCGAAAACATTTGTTTTATTTCTAAAATTATTAAGAAAAGCATCGACTAAAGTTTTAATTTTTTTAGGTTTTAGGATTTATCACAACCGTTATTATATTACTCATACCACTGATCAACACTTTCAATAATTATTTAAAGTTTGAAACTAAAATCAAGATAACAGTGAAGCATTACAGTAACGATAAAATACCGATTCCTGCCATCACTATATGTTTTCATCCTTCAGTGTCACTTGTATTTTTGAATGATTTATTAGAAAAGATGTCTAATTATAGTTTGATACTTAAATATGGAAACGAATTCAAATATAAATGGCTTCATAGAGATAATATGCAAAATAAGAAGAAAATCTACAATCAGTATAATCAAAAATTCGCCAAAACGCATATTTACGCGCAGTATTTCGGCGAATTCAATAATTCATATAACATTTTCGGAATAAATTATTTGGATAATTTCCAAATAATACACAGTCTCGCCGAAATTATGGAATTTCGTTTGTATTATTATTTTAAATGTTACACATTAATACCAAAGGAGAAATTTAAATTATCTAAATCAATACCAGATAACATTTTTGCAGAATTTTGGTCTCTAAAAAATGAGCAGTTCATCGCTATGATCCATAGCTCAAACACTTTCATGCCAATAACATCCCAACATAACGGCATAAATCTGTTACAGATAACCAGCGATAAGTCTTACAATGCGTTAATTACTCTCGTATCTCAGTCTCACTTACAATTCCCATACAAGTCGAACTGCAATGATTATACAGATATTGGTGGTTCGATGCATTACGAGCACTGTTTGCGAAAGTGTGTGATCACTAAATGCGATCAACGTTTCAAGTGTTTGGCGTGGGGTATGCTTGGAATCGTGGCTGATATCGACGATGATATTACTAACTCTACGTATTGTTCGAAAAATGATACTATAACGTGTGAAAAAATGTCTGCACAGCTTATTAATTCATGTATAAAAATGTGTCCGAAAAATTGCAACGACAATTATTACTACATTTCGGAAAATATTATTTATTACGTGAAATATAAAATAGCAATCAAACTCTTTTTTCAAAGAGAGAATCCGTTGCTGTCATACGATGAAACGGCATTAATAACATTTACCGATTTATACTGTTATATCGGAGGCTTTTATGGGATAGTATTTGGCGTATCTATTTATTCGGTGAAAAATCTATTTGATTGGCAAAACCAGGACTACTTCTTAATCATTATTCTAAATCGATTTTTATTTATTATTACTGGTAAGTTAATTAGACTTTCTGGTAATTGGGTCTTAGTGCTCATTTTTATATGAATTTAGTATTGCCATATTTATTAATACATTTATTTTCTAATTTATTTTCAGACGCATTCACAAATATTGCTGATATTATAACCAAAACAATATTATATCTGTTTTCGATTATTCATAATTTTCGTTGTTTTATCAATAATGTTCGATTTATCAAAAAACGAAACAAACAAAATGTTGTATTCATTAACGTTAGATCAACTTAAAATTAGTACAGATTTCATCACATATTACTCATTCGAAGATGAAACTTTTATTAAAACATCATATAGTTTTACTAGAATTAGAATGCCGTAAAATTTTAAAAAATGTATCTAAAAATACCAACTCATTTAAAATGTCATCATTAATATTCAGTATTTAAATAATAAAGCTATGAGAAATTTCAATTATTCTAAAAGTTTGTTACACTGATGGAGATTTCGTCAACAATTTCCTGACCGTCGAAGTCAGTGTCGAGAATGCGATATATTTTCTTAATATTGTCTCCGTTATACTTTAAACCGCAAAGAACATGTTTAGTCCGTTCCAACTCCACGATAGTCACGCCATTTGAAGCATCACTCGATGACGCTTTCGATCGAGTTTTCATGTGCTTCTTCTCTGTTCGATACAACTCTAAAACCTCTTTCAAACCACACGATTGCGAACAATTTTCTCCATTAAATGATTGCAATTTCTGTTGAGTGTGTCGCTTGAATATATCCTGAAACTTAATCATCGAATTCTCTTTCAGGTAAATATAAAATATTGCCAACGCTTTAATAATAGCGTTTCGTTCGCTAACATAAGTAAAGTATTGCGATTCGAGTTTTGCGATCAGTTGGGTCTTAAGCGTGTACTGCTCTAAACATTTATTCATAGACTTAAACCCCTCTTCATCGTCCACTTTATCAATGAGTTTAGTTTCGTGATAAATCAGCCGATGATCTCTGTCCAAACACATGCATTTCATGCAATAATAGCCGCTAAGCATCGACTTTGAAACGAACTTTACGTGATTTCCGTGATTGAAAAAGTGTTTGAAAGTTCCACAGTTTGGACAACAGGTTTGCGTGTAAATGGCTTTCACGAAATGTTTACCAGTGCTGTAAAATGATGTGCACTTATTGCTAACGCAAACCAATTTCGGATTCGCTAGTTTTACGATCTCAATGACCAGTGTTGGAGTAAACAGTAATTTCCGTAATTGTATGGAATCACTACTTTTTTCCACATCTATCTTACGTTTCGCTATCATTTTCAGATTGTATTCAATGAATTCCATAACATCGGACAACGCTATCGTTAGCTTATCTAACAATTGTCGCGTTCGGTTAATACTGATTGTCGATCGAACGTTATGCGGTGTTAGTGTTTGGATATATTTAAGAAATTTTCGACTCATCTCCGATGACGTGTTCCAACTGATCTCCGAACTCAATATCGGGGATTTTAGATTACGACTTAAAGCTATTAAGTAATTGAAAGTTTCGTTTTCAACGCAATAAGTGTTCTCTTTATTTAAGTTAATATTGATTTTATTTTGGGTGAGAAATTTATTTACCAAACTGATGGCAGTTGTGGCGCAATAATGAACGCCAATGCCGTGCGTGAATAGGAAAACGACGTTACGTTTGATACTCTGATGCAATTGACTGAATAACTGATTCAGGCATTGCTTGAAATAATCATTGATTCTCGTGTGATCCGATTTCATGATCACGCAGATTGCGGTCAATTCCCTGCACGCGTTTATACACTTCATAATCGCTTCGAAGTTGAACAAACTTTGCTGCGTTCCGCGCGTGTCACTCAGTCCGGGAGTGTCTATCAATCGGATATACGTTCCATTCTTTAGTTGAAACTTATAAGATTTGCATCGCTGTGTGGATGATTCGCCAACGTTTGTGGTTTCGTTATCATCCACTTTAGTTACAAAGTTGTCAATCTCTCCGCTATTATTGATGTACAAGAATGTAGTGCCCACGAGTGTGATTATGTTCCCTCTTTTAGCTTCTTCGATGTTAACGAATGTTAGGTAATTAGCGATTGCGTTAATAAACGTTGATTTTCCGACACCCGATTCGCCGATTAATAAAATGTTGTGCATTACATTTGATACTAATTTATCTAAATATTTAGTAAATCAATTTTAAAATAAATTATTAGAATAAATTGTTGTTACTAGAGGTTGAAATATATTCATATTAAACTCCCACTCCAGCCCGCAAGTAAACATTTTAATTCTCGAGTGTCCTTTCCCTCAAAAGTGAAATTCCCGCCACTCCCGTCAACATTCCGCAATGAATAAACATTTAATTGTAGACACAAAATTTAAATTGTATTATAATATTTTTTCTTAAATTAATTTGCATATCATAAGTGCAATAAGCTATAATGCTTTTTATAAATAAATTAAATAATTATTGTGGTACATTATCCCGTATGTGTTTCAATAAATAAAATTATTATGAACAATGTGTTACTTTAAGGTCTATATCTAAAACCGAACCGGGCTAAGAAAATTTAAAACTGTTGGCCTTTTGTCTGGCTCGGGCCTTAAATTTTTCACGATTTTATAGCCTAATAGATAAAATTGAAAAGTTATTTATTTAATCAAAAATCTATTCAGTTTCTCAAGCCTAACATTTTAGTTATAAATAATTTACTACAAATAAAAAATTTTATTTACTTAATTGTATGTCTATTGTTTTCGGTGTTGTTGTTGACAAACTCGAATCATCCGTAGATGTCTCAAATTTTGAACGTAATAATTTGAACTTCGAATTTGACATCTTTTTATATATCAATATGTTTCGTTAATTGTTTAAATTATCAATTTAAGTTTGCATCAAAAAGCCACGAATAACGTGGTGATACCTTTTCTGACTCAAAACATTAATACTTTTAATTCTTTCTTAATAAGAAATGACGAGAACTAAAATTTAATATCAGTATAATTGTATCAGTGAGTCATATTCACTATTTTTAAATAAATATTAAATTAGACAAACTAATACAAATGTATATTTTAGTTTTCGTTATTAAGTTACTTCGGATAAAAGTTTTATATTTCTAGCGTATGTTATAGCGATTTCCGTTAACTTAATACAACTGTAAAAGTTAGCAGTATATTATAATTTGAAAAAAATTATTATAAATATTGTCTATAGTTGTTAAAATTTCAAAAAAATCTGTATTTTCATTTTGAAACTGCGCGCAGAAACCCGATTAATGAAAGCGGTAAAAGTGTCAGAATTTAATTTATTAATTACTCATCCATCGCTGCCAATCAATTTCAACGTGCGGTCCATACGCTGGTTGTGTCGATCCATCCATTTCTGTGGCCACAGCGTTATCGTTTAACAATCTATGTCTGGAACATATGACGAATCCACTGATTCGTACATCTTTTTATTCAGAGAAGAATATAATTGATTGGCCAAATTATTTAATAATATTCATTATTATCTAATATTTTAAAACTATATATATACTTTTAGGAAATTTATGTATTTATATAATTTATATTTATTTTTGCATCGTGTTAAAAAATCAAACAAATAAAATATTCATCAATGCTGTATTTATTAATGATGTTCGACCAAATCATAATAATTTTAGATTTAAACACATATCTTTCAATGAAGTTTTTAACTATTTTTTATTTTTTATTTGAAAATTTTCAACAATATGGAAACGATAAAACTTTTACTAAAACATGTATGGATTTGGGACCAATAGAGTGCAGCAAAATCTCGCAAAAAGTTCAAAAAAGTATTTCTATTTTAACCTAATCTTGATCATCAATTACTGCTTAATGTAAAACTTGATAATAATAATCATTGATATATTTCTTTTTTCATAATTTCAAAAGTTGATCAAAAATAAAGAATAAATGTTAAATTCTTCGATCATAATTGTAGCATTCTTTATCAACCCTTAAAAACATTTACTTAATTTTGAGATAATAAAACTAAAGTTAATTTCATAACAAATTTATTCGTCGTTTAAATAAAGTGAGCATAACTATACATCTGTATATCCAAGTAAAGCTAAAAATAAATAGAAGGAAGTTCGCTAATCTTTCAGACAATTAGATGCGCAAAATAGTCTCAACTAAAATGACAGCGAAGCGATATGTTATGACAACGCGATCTAGTGGTACTTCGCTTTCGATTAAACTTCTTAAAATAAAAATAGCTATTGAAAGCGATCAGAGAGGAGCGAGAGGAGAGAGGAAGAGAGAGGAGAGAACATTTATTTTGTTAGTAGAGCAGCATTAGGAGTGCGATGCCTATTGCTTTCGACCCCTTATACCTTCCCAGCAGTCATTCAATTCGCGTCATGTCTTATTAAGGCTCTGGTATCGGATTACGGATAAACAAAATAACGAATTCATTAAACTTAATTCTTTTGTTTTCGAAAATCATTTACCAGGAAATTTAAGACAATTATTTTGTTGTTTTATAATATGTGCTAATTAAGCTGCCATAAGTTAACAAGAAGAACATTTACATACATTTGTTTAAAAAATATTGCTGACATATGACTACTGATATAGAACATAGATAAGCGAAAGAAAAGTAAACATTTTTCTCGTTCGCAAAGAAGATGGCAGAAAACGAAGGACCATTTTTTGATACCGAATTCGCGACTACAAAGTACGGTTTACTACGGATAACGCAATTTGTAAGTTAAACTATTTCTTACTTTCTTTTTTAATTACCCACTGTTTTGTTTCCCAACAAATTATTTATGCCTGCGTTCCTATCAACAAAAAAATGATTAGGCAGTCGGCTTATTGACGCTGATTATCGTTGAAATACCGAGTTGCAGCTGGAAAAAGAGTGTCGGATTTTTCGTGTTCATCGCTTCGGCCACATTAGTGTTCACGATCGTTGTGCTCATTTTATTCTGCACCCGATTCCATGAACAACTGGCGAAATATATCAACATGCCATTAACGGTAAAATAATAACGTTTTTTTCCTAAAGTTATTGTGCATACAAGTTTCCGTTTACTTAAGTATTTATCCGAATTCTGTTAGCTGCTGGTGAACGAGACAATTGCGGTCATATTATGGTTTATCGCGTCTATTCTGATATTTTTTGTCAGTTGCGGCGACGTCGGAACCAGAATCGCTTTTATAACTGCGGGCGTAAGAGTTATTTTTTAATTTTCATTTTAAATGATGATCTAATTTATTTTCGTTTGGCGTAAATTCTGTATTGAATTACTGTCGTTTTGCGTAAACAGATTCTTGGTCTTCTGGGCGCCGTTGCGTTCGCATATTCTGCCCAAATATCTTATAATTGGTTTAGAAGTGGCACTTTGGCCGCGACATAATATTTTTAGCTAACTATCGATACGAAATGGAAGCCTTATCATGCGTTTGTTTATGGAATTAATAATGTATGTCACGTGTATTTAATGTTTGAGTGTGCCAGAGTTAAAACATAAAAAAACATAACACCTGTAAAGTTGTTTGCATCAATAAATATTTAATTATTCAAAAATAATATGATCAAAGTAAAGTGCTTTATTTATTAATCAATTTGACTTATAAGTTTGTAAATGGTATCAACGAATCAACAAAACGTGTCAATTAATAACTAATGGACTTTTAAATGAGTTGTTAAGTCCCATAATTTTTTGATCTATTAATTTAAAAGAGTGAATTAAAAAGGAAACGCGTGGGTCGATAGATGTGTCAAAAATTTTGATGAGTTATTTTTACGCACAATAATCATATACAAAGTTTTTGATTGTTTATTAATACGCCTCTCATTAGTCAGTCAGCCAAACAATTATTATTTTAACCGGCGCTGTTCTCAAGGAAACATAAATAAATTTTACGCTCCTTTTCTCACTATAAATATGCGTTTAATTGTTATCAATATTAATATTTTCTCTGTCATATCTCACATTTAATGTATAAAAGTTTTGCTCAAAGTAATGCAGTTTTAATGCGATTTTACAGATCGCCCTTAATAATTTTAATTTTGTTTTCGAAATTAAAAATCTTCGCTTTTTAGCGTAAAAAGCAATCTATTATTATAAAATAAACTCAAGGACTGATAGAAAATGTATTTAATAGAAGGATAAAAAAACGAAATTAAAACAAAATTTCCAAAAACTTAATTTTGATGTTAGGTATGTTTATTGAACCAAAAAAAATTAAAAACCTTTTTATAATAAAAGAAATTATAATTAAGTTATCCGTTGAAAGAACATATTAGATTAATCATATGAAATTAAAATAAAATTAATCTTCTAAAGCCTAAATAATTCTGCGGGAAAACTGTGCCATATTTTAGTAACTTTTTTTATAAATTAGGTTAGACTACGAAATTAAGTTTTATTTTCGTCTCTTTCAATGATAGCATTCACGTCTGCACCTTCTTCTTACGTTAGTCAGTTAATTATAGTTAAAAAGTAAAGTGATGGGTATGTGCGAGATAAGGTTCATTTGACATTCAAAATCAGGGAGTGAATATGAGCTAATATCTCGAAAATAATTCGCGGACTTTAAGGAGGATTATAATTATACATTTTTTCAAATGAGAAAATGAATATAAATGTTTTTTCCTCTGACTAAGCGGTATTACTAAGTGATAAAATATTTCACGCTTTAAACCATAAACGGATTAATTGATTAAATTATTTTTCAAATCACTTTCTCAGACATAAATCAAGCTTATGGATTTGATCATGTCCGTCTGTCTGTGTGTTTGTACTTAGAAGTGGCAAAAAAGCTGTAAAAAACTGCTATACTGGATATTGTTGCATAAAATATAATAAACTTTTTAGTGTTGTCAACTAGAAAGTGAGCTCTATATGAATCTTTATCGTTCTTGTTTTGAGTGAACTCAATTAGCTTTTTCCATTCGTATTTAATAAAGTAATTTAAAATATTTCATCGATAATACAGGGGTTTCACATTTTTGCCATTTTTAATAGAAATCGGTGATTTAAGCTCAAGAAAAGAAACAGTTTGCTAATATTTGTCACTTATTAAGTTATTTTAAAAATTTCTGTCAATAATTTAAGAAGCTTATACTTAGTCATTGCAATTAAAAAAACCATTAATTAGCAAAATATGAGGAAGTTTTTAATTTACGATAAGATTAAAGAATGTTTTCAAGCTCATAAAAGGTATAGAATAGATTAATAATTTAAAGAAAAACACGTATTTATAAATATGATAATACAATAATTATCATTATTTAAAATTCCAATAAATTAAAATTAATTTAAAGCTTAATATCATGCAAACAGCGCAAAAAAATACAATTTTAAATCAAAATACAGATATAAAATAGGCGTCCAATACTCGATTGCTATTCGCAGATAACGTCTTCTGTACGTTACTTTTTGCAATGAATTTTTTTAAAAGAAAAAAATATCTTTCGCCGTTTAACATGACATTTTAAGGTCATTACAGTTAACACAGCAGTTTTTGATTTTAACACTGGTTATAACACTAGAGACAAATAAATCTGGGGTGCCATCAATTACTATTTGGTATTTTTACTTAAATTTTTTGTTGTGTGCGATTTATTTTAATTAAATTATAAATTCCGTATTAACAACTGAACGCAGCGTTTTGATTGCGTGCTAATGTGGCCGTTATTAATGAGTTTTGCATTCAAAAACGATTCATTCATATTTCTCGTACATTTTATTTTGTTTCATAATTATTAGTGTGTCATAAGAAAATATTTAGAGGAAAAAAGATTAAAAATTAATGCATTTTATTTATGTATTTAAATAATTCCAATACATTAAAGGTATTGTACATTTTTTAGGTTATTCAGTATACGGGAGAAAATACATAACTAATGAGGAGAAAATTCCTGTACTGTGGATGGTTTGCGCGATGTTTGAAACCCCAATTGTTTGTGTGTGCATGTAATTATTTTGTAGTCGCTACTAATCTAGATTTTTCCGATTAGATTTTTATCATTAGCTTAAATGGTATAACTTTTCAGGAAGTAAATAAATTTTGTAAAAAGCGAAGATTAGTTAAAGAGATTTAGGGATCTTATAAATAAATAATTTTGGTAAGAGAAAAACCATAACGCTTTGAATTACGTATTCGGAGTCTAGACATAGCTTTTGTACGATTGTATAGCAAAAGTGGTTAATAGAAACAAATAGTTACATTTTTTGTTAGTTTCATTTAAAGCCTGTAATAATACATATAGACAATAGAAAACTGCATGAGATAAAACAGTATAAAAGTTAGTTTAAACGGCAAAAAAGTTTACGTCTCACGTTCATAATACTTTCCAAATAATCTCAAGTAGAGCTGGGTGCGAATGGATGCGGAGCACTGGGGAATGCATGGCATGGGGATTGCGGGATATGAGGGTCTCTAGTTAAATTAATAATAATAAAATAATTTTTGACAACTTGAATACTAAACTAAAGTATAGCTGATTAAATAGGATTTCCCGGAAGTTTCATTTCTCATTTAAAAAAGAAAATAGAACTCTTTTATTCGTAGCAATTATATTATTTCATTCTCAAATATAAAATTTACAATAAATTATAATGTTTGTATTATTTTTTTTTTTGAAAAATACACTTTTATGACACTCTGCTTTGTTATTACATTATAAGATTACATAAAAGAATTTAAAACGTAGCTTATTTATTTAACCTTTTCCTATCATATTTGCAAAAGTCAAAAAAGAAATATATAAACGCAACGTCAAATAATAAAAAGCTTATTATCTAAAAGTTGACAAAATCACCCAATAATTCATAATAATAGTCTTTGAACAGAAAGCACTAAGCTATGCGTAAAGTTTTCCTACAAAAGGTAATACTATAGCAGATCACGTTCACAATAGAAAGCAAAAATGTTATGAGTTGTGAATGCAAACGAATGGATTTAGGAACATTTTTTTTAATGCACGAAAGGCAGTCTGACAGTAAAACTGTTTCATCTCTCAGTTACTACAAGTTTTCTTTTTACACTTCAAGGTTTTGGCGGTAACTAAAAAATCTGAAAACAAATAATGAAGAAAAAAACTAATACAGCATATGAAGAGATAGTGATAATATTCCTTTCGATGTAACAATAATGCCCTTAAAATAACGTGCACTTTCGTTTCCCCCAATTGCCATCGTTTTTTTCCATCGACTCTTCGTTTTGCTTCCCCTCACTAGACGTATACAGGCATGCAGATAAGAGAGAGGTGGTGTTTGGTAGTCATACATAAGAATATTTTTTTCTTCTGATCAGTATTTGACTATACTATAACAGATTGCAATAAAAAAATCTGTTATAAGGATAGTCAGATAGAAGAGGGATTCATTGTAAAGAAAAACTCTCCCACCTCTTTGTTGTGCGGTGATTCTTCGCGCAAATAAATAGCACCATAACTTTCACTAACTAGACTTTTACTTTTTTAGCTTCACCTGAAGCGAATTAAAAATAGTAGTGCGAGCGCGAGAGAGAGAGAAAGAAGGGAAGCTATTAAGTGATCGAAATTTTTTATAATTGCTCACGTTTTCTATTTTTTAAAAAAAGTTTGTATCCGTTTAAACTTTAATAATTGTGATTTAATTAAAGATTTGTTTTTTCATCAGGGAATTATATTGTCTGTGGATTTAGTTTAGCTGAAGTGAAAATTTAATTTGGTTTTAATTCGTTAAACTTTTCCAATATAAAATGTTTTTAAATGTAAGAAAAGGCTCATATTTTCCTTATTTACGCGAAAAAAGTTATGATTTAATTGATTTTTCCAAAATACTTGTTTCAGTCAATATCGGTATGTATACTGTTCACTACTTGTTGGGCTCGAGGTTCTAACTCGAACGCTCGTCAGGATATTCTACAGCCGTTGCCAACCAGTTACCAGTTTTCGTACTCAACCGGTAATGACGCGCCCGCGCAGATGTTTAGAGAAGAGGAGCGCAGTTCTGACGGCACCGTTATTGGTAAATACGGATATGTAGACCCTAACGGCCATCTAAGGTAAATATAATTTACGTTTGAAAACTATTTTTCTAACAAAAGTTCATTTTCAATTTTTGGAACTAAGTTATGTGCTGCGTAAAAATTTTCATTGTATACACCATAACTTATTTTAATCTTAATTATCGTTTGAGCAAACATAAACTCAAAATCAAAATTCAAACAATTAAATATGCGTTTTCATTAAGTCAAAAATTATAATAAAAAACGCAATTTTATTTCTCACAAAAAAGGTTGCAAACAATTCAAATACGATTAGCATTGCGCAGATGAAAACTTTTATTGTTTCATTTTTGTTTGTACAATTTTTCGCGTAGTAGTTGTACTTGAATTTGAAGTGTCATTCAAATTCAATAGTTACGCTTAATTATATTTTTACTCATTTTTAAACACGAAAACATTTGAACAAATTTTAAGTTTTCGCTCAACAATAAAAAAAAATTACGCAGAGTCGTCAATTACCGCGCGGGCGCTAATGGATTCAGCGCATCGGGCGATATTGGTCCAGACCGCGAAGCCATGAAACAAGCAGCGCAGTTCCAAGCGGAGGACGAGGCAACGAGGATCCAAAATGAAGTTTGGCAAAAGATGAGAAGCGGACTTAATTGGGGCAATTTGGGTGCTCCAAGTTGGGCGCAACCGGAAACCCCGGTCACCACAAACTGGAACTCATTGAATCCAAATTGGAATTTAGCGCCGCCTGCTTCTGCACCAGAATCCATTCCAGCGCCACCACCACCACCGCCAGCAGCAGCACCTCCAGCTTCACCTCAATCGCCGCAGCCTTCAATTGAGCGTCAATGGGACGACAGAGTCAGAAACAATCCGAATAGTTATCAGCCACTCAGTGATAACCGCGCTGATAATGACATACCAAACTGGAGTAACCCTAATAACTGGAATACGTGGAATTCCAGACAGAATAATTGGAACTACAATGCTGGAAGCAGTGACGGAGCAAATGGTAAAATTCAATGGGAGACTAAGATTACACACGATTGGCCAAAATCTGGAGCTCAACAACCATCACCCAGTAATGGCGGTGCGTCTGCTACTCGAAGCATCCCGTCTTCTAGCGGTCCATCTCCTAGTATTCCATCCTCTAGTGGTCCATCTTCAGCCGCTATACAGAAAGAATGGCCGTCAGCACATATCCCTGAGACAAATCCTCTAACCGGTGGCGCGTATGTCTATTTCAATGTGGATCACAAAGGCAGCGATAACGCGCCGCCTTTTAATTATGGTTATTCATACTAATTTCTGAATTTATTAATAACATGCTCACGTAACACACACCAAGAAATCAAAAACTTTTAATTTATCGATCAGTAACTAATTATGAATACTCCTTTCTATTAGTTGGCACATAAACGTGTAATTAATTTTTATGAGAAATCTTAATAATCTAATTTAAGTATTATTACAGTATTCTGCCATTATTTTTACACTGCCTTTATTTTTCTTATTATTAATACACTTTCTTTTATAGTGTAATTATTATTGTATTATTTTAAGGCTTTTATAATAAAGTGAATTTTTCCAATTATAATTTTTTTCTAATAAAAAAAAGTTTTTTTCATCACGAGATAACATAATAATAAATTTAAAAATTGCAATAGTTTTTAATTTTGGTTTTCATATCACATTTTTGTTGCAACACTTTGTTATAAAGAGCACATAATTATAGGTTAGTCTTACACAGATTTCTTAAGGTTTTTCAGTCAGAAATCTCATCGCCAATTTATTCTTCCCAAACCGTACCATCGCGTGCATTCAGGAGGAAAAATATGATATAACTGCGAGAGAACGTAATAACCAGCTTTATTCGTGAGGCTTAGAAATATTTTACTTTAATACTATGGTATCGTATCGCCACAATGTGCACGTGATTATAGTGGTTTTTGACATACTATTATTAATTTTTTGATACTTAAATGATTCAGATATATTTGCTCGAATGGTGGAAAATAGTTTTGGTTTCGTGCGTTAATATGCAGTGTGAGTGTAAATGTCAACCCACTTGTAAAATCTATTAGTAATGTTAATTCTGTAGGAAATGGAATTATTATAGTATTTCGAGTTTGATAATAACATAGTTTTTAAAAATAAATGATCATTATATGTGGTAAATATTTTTTAAAAAACTTTTCAAAACCATTAATACCAATGATGATAGCTTGTACTGCAGCACAAATAAAACGCTATCAACAACAACAACAACTAAAACCGTTAATCCTTTTTGTAAAATAATAGCCTTCAATTAAAATACATTTATTTATTGCCATAGAATACAGTTATCTAAACTGTTGGAAATCTGTTTGATAAAAACAAATTAGAAGAAAAAAGTTTATTGATTACGGTTTATTAAAATTTTTATTGCTTTTCTTGTTGAGTGTGTGCCGAGAAAAATCTGTAATAAATTTAATGCACGGTTAAGTATAGCTGATGTTTATGTTTCGCGTCATTTGTAGACTTATTTCTTCCTCGTATCGCTCGCTTATAGTAATTGCCCTCAAATAATCTGGACTCTTAAAAGCAATTTAAAACTGAGTTGTAAACAAATATCGGTTTTATCTCTTTTTTTCTCGCTGTTTTGAAAACCCTCTTGAAACAAATTTTACATAACAGATCAATTAAACTCAAGGATAAGTGAGAGAGAAGTTTACGCACATGATTATATTTAACGGGAAATACACTTAATCCGAAGAGATAATCAAGTTTGTTGTTATATGAGTAAACAGTTAACATAATGCCTACTTTATATTTTAAGATTTTTTTCGACTAAATTCAATCTGTATTATTGGATATTTTTAACATCACGAAATGAATGATAGCGCTAATTATTTTTAATGATTGACAATCGCGTCAAATTTTCATTGAAATTTTCTTTTCAGGTTTCAAAAAAAGTAGTATCACAAAGGACGTAGTGGCAAGAAATTTGGTTTTACAAAATTCATTATTTTTTCTATGATTTCTGTCAGGCTTTACGTATGGATGATTTAACATTAATATGACTAAATTACTACTTCCAGCGGTTCACTAACTATGACTCAATAATTATTGCGAATAATTTTCCTTTAAACATGCCCCATTAATACTAATCAAAGATTACTTGTAAATTAATTAATTACATTTATTTATTTATTTTTTGCGATACAATTTATTTTTGTGAAATTATTTTGCTTGTTTAAATTATTACCGTAACTAATTACGGGCAGGGCAGGTGTCATCGAAGCATTATTAATGCGATGCGTCACAAGTTATTAGGGATCGGAATTTCAGTTTTAACCGAAATCTTTTTCATTGCTAAGTTCTGGGTTATAATAATTATAAGCATTAATTGATTAAAAATAACTGTATTAAATATGTCAGCTGAGAATTTAATAAATTGCGACAGAATTTCATAAAATATATTTAATATACGAGTTCTTAGGAATATTAACAAATGTTCTGTATCGTAATTAGTGATGATGGTTTAGAGCCTGAGAGCCTCTGGAGCCTGAACCTCAGGCACGGAGCCGGGCTCAGGTTATTAATTTTGGAATAGGCTCGGGTTCGAGATTCTTACTTTTTGGAGCCTGAACCTGGGCTCAGGTTCTGCTTACGAGAGCTTGAAGCCTATGGAGAGATGTTCTAACTTTCAAAATTAACAATAATAACATTTCTATCGAATATTTTACAATTTAATATCACTAATTTTCGTAAAACTTGAATTTTATAATTTTGTGCTCAAAAGCATGCTTGAGAAACTTGAAAGTGCAATATGAAAGAAAAACATATTATTTAAAACTGGTGGTAAAACATTAAATTTTAGTAGTTTGCAAAACATATTGTAAGCTGTTTATAAAATTTGTCATAATGAAAAAAGACTTAAATCTTCTCATCAAGTATGCAAATGCACAATACAACCTTACGAGGGAATGTTGTGGAGTGTCTTAAGCCGAATTCGATGAAACCACTTTTATTCGATAGAGGACATTGAATTATATATATTAGAAAAAAAAA
>JAQIXJ010001777.1:0-18716 GCA_034700185.1 Phthiracarus laevigatus | reverse complement strand
TATATATACTTATATACAAAGTATACCCAATCCTAACCTTACCAAACATAACCAAACCAAAACCTAACCTAACTTAAACTAACATAACTTGACATAACTTAACATAATCTAACCTAACCCAACCAAACAAAAACCTAACCTAACTTAGTTAAAAAAGAATCTAAATTTAATTTGAAAGAGCGCGCGTTTAAACTTATTAAATGATTTACAATAATGAAATATTTTATTAATTAAGTTTTTTTACAACAATACTGGCGAATATCGTACAACACCCAATATTTCCATAGAACAATGGCATTCCCATAGATAAATATGATTTTTTTATAAACTTAGGAAAACATATGAAAGTTTTTCACAGAAAGTTTCTCCCTCTTTCTTCAGCCAAAAAGGGAAAATTTCCCAACTATAAACGAGATAGTGTTGCACGTGATAATCAGAGTCGAGACTTTCGGAACTAAAACATCAAAATTTCGGTCGGAAATTTGGACAAAAAATCTACTTTTTTCGGATACATTTTCGGGAAATTCGGAAAAGTTTTTAGTAGAAAATTAATAGATGTACAAATATAATTGTTGTTCCTTAATCTATGACAGTAAGAAAATTATCGAAACAACTTATATTTACTGCACATTTGTTGGTTTTTGAATTATTTATCGTTAATCTGATAAATATTTTACAAAAAAAACTCATATTTTTTTCCAGGAGAAGCCTTTAAAAAACGTCCCTTCTTAAAACTTCGAATTTATATATTTGATACCTTATGTTAATAAAATTTTCAAATTTTGCATAACAATTGCAAAAATTGGAACAAAATATGCAAAAATCTAGGCAAAATGAGTGAAAATTGGGGCAAAATTAAGCAAAAATGACCAAAAATAAGGTTAAAATTTCAGTGGCATCTGCCGCTATTAGTTGTAAAAAAGTCATTTTCCATCATTGGTCAAATAATCTGGTAAAAAATATGCAAATTCCTTTTTAATAACAGTATTTGATTCAAAATTAAAGTGGCATATGCAGCTAATTAGCAGTAATAAATTGATTTTCAAGTTCAAAATGACTAAAAATCTAGTCAAAATGGCAAAGTTCAGGTTATATTAGGCAAGATATAATTCAAAACTTAATAGTATCTGCCGCTATTAGCAATTATAGTAGACTTATATATAGAATATGAATTACTTTGCATTATGCCGTTTTGTATATTGTTCAACTTAAAATAAATTAATTGTTGAGCGAGCAAATGAAAAAAGCGAGAGACCATAACTAACTAAAATTAGACAAATATTATGACAGTAACAATATTGTTTATATTATTGATTAATAGAGAATGAAAAAAATAATACAGAAGAAATTGGACAAATTATTGGTGATGAAAGTAATGAAAATGATTTTCTTAATCATATTAACACAGGCAAACAAAAAAGTAATTTAATAGTAATTTAATATGAAGTGCTAATTTTAATTGATAATTTCTATTTTCTTTTCTATTGAAATTAATTTTAATTTATAGACAATAAAGAGAATATTGTAGAAGTTGTTGAACAAACTATTTCAGTAAATGACGATAATATTGAGCGCAATAATTATAGTAATAATGGTAATTTTGAATCTAATTTTAATATTAATATTATTTATAATTTTAGTTATTGTAATCAAGAAATCAAAAAATAATAAATAATTATATTTACTCTAATTCTAATTATATTAGACAATGTTGTGTCTAAAAATGATGAACAAGTTTTAAATGATAAAAATGAAATATTCATTAACGATAATACGTGTAACAGTGAATCCGATAAAAACATAAACGATTGTAATGTTGGAAATGATGATTTCAGTTGTTCTGAATCCGTTAACTCATATAATGACTACAATTCAAATGATAATTCAATATCCAATTCCAATAAAAATGAGGAATTTGTTTGTGATTGGAATGAATGTGGAAAAATATATGGAACTAAACGAGGTTTTCAAATACATAAGAACTCTCACAGTAATTTAATTGTAAGCTATAAAAACATTTATATTTCAATTATGTATATTTTTATGATTTTTTAGACAAAAGATGGGCCAGAAAAATGTTGGAAATGTGATTTTGATGGATGTGATTATAGGGGAATAACAGAAACGGTTTTGTTAGCTCACAAATTGATACATACAAAAGAAAGAAATTATAAGTGCAATATATGTCACGCCACTCTTAAACTTAAGGAATCTCTTCGTGATCATAAATATCATTTACATCCTGAACTGTTCCCAAATATAAAAGATTTAAAGTGTGATTTTGTTGGCTGCAATTTTACCACAAAAGTGAAACGAGCTTTTAATTATCACAAAACCAAACATTCATTGCGATTTAACTGTGAATTATGTGATAAACGATATGGGAGTTCCAATCAATTAAATAATCATATGCTCTCGCATAACAAAATTCGATCATTTACATGCGATTATCATAATTGCACGCGTAATTATTTGACATTCGCGAGTCTAAGGCAACATAAATATACTCACACCAGTATTGGTGGTAAACAGTTTAAATGCGAATATGAATCGTGTAATAGAATGTTTAAGATGAAGAAACGTTTAAATGAACACATTAATATTGTTCATTTGAAAGCAGAGAAAAAAATTGTCTGCGATTGGAAAAATTGTGGCAAAAAATTTCATAAATTATGTCATCTAAAAGACCACAAAAACATGCATACCGGCGATAAACCATATGCTTGTGATTGGCCAGGTTGTGATTTGCGCTTTTCGCGGATAGCTAATCGTTCTTTACACAAACGTTACCATATTAATGCCGGAACTGATAAGGCATATCGCTGTTCATGGCCTGAATGTAATTATAGCGCTAATAATAAGTATAATTTAACAAAACATATAGACATTCATAAGGGAATTAAGAAACACGTATGCGATTGGCCGGACTGTGGGTTTAGTGCTTCCAATAAAAGTAATTTAAATACTCATAAGAAATCCCATTGTTAAACATTTTCTAACCATTATCCATATTTTTAAAGTGATATTTTAAATTGTCTTACAGATCAGTTAACCAATATTTTTTCGTTCATTAAAGATCATTTTATTTTTTAATCATTGATTTTTATTAGTTTTTTGCTGCGGTTTATATTATCTGATTTTTATGCATATTTATGGGTTTGGGAATGTCCGCCTGTCTGTCTGTATGTGCACTGTACTGGTCACGTGACCCTTTCGCTTCGCTCAAATTATATATAAAATACGGGATTTTTTGCTTTAAATAAACGAGATTTTACTGGTTTCTTATATTAATATAGGGACTTCAAGAGTCAAAATGGTCAGAAAAAGGCAGAAAACGTCCAAAATAGGTCAATCGTGTGTAAAATACTGTCAAGAAGTCAAAATTAGGAACGTAATGTTCCGTTTTTATATTAAATAAGGGGAATTAACAGGACAGTAACGGCAAAAAGACAAAATTTGATTGGATGCTCCCGTTATCATGAAATAATTATGACAAAAATGAAAAATTAGAGTAAAATTAGTAAAATATCTGTTGAAAGCTTCCATAAATAATATACAGTAAATGTAAAGAGCGTATAACATTAAATCTAAGTAAGAGCGTAGCAGTTATCTGGTTTTGTAAAATCAAATAATATTTAGAAGCATAAACATAGTGTGATTTAAGTTTTCAATTTTTATTTCATTAAATGTTAAAAATGTTTACCGTCATTTTGAATGCAAAGATTAATTCTTTTTATCATATTATTTGAAACATTATTCAAAGTTTCGCGTGATATATTAGAAATAACATTAGAAATATTTAATTTTAAATCATTTAAGTTTTGAGGAATAGGAGAATACACTTTACTTTTCAACATAAGAAAAAGTCGGGACTTGTCAGATCTAGTGACCTAGCAGGCCAGTCAATAGTTGTTTAAAGAAAACTATTTTTCTTTGAAATAATTCTATTAGTAAAATAGGTTAATAAATGTTGCGCCGTTGCTTTAAAGGTATAAGCCGGCGCTCCATCTTGTTGAAAATAACCATTTTGAATAATATCAATGTCTAATAATGCTATAAATTCTTCAATAATTGTTATGTAATCCATAGATGTAATAGTTCTATTAAAAAATACAGGCCCATAGATTTTTTTCTTGTCATGCCACACCAAACCCCAATTTTCAACGGGTGCAAAGTTGTTACTCCCAACACATTTGGTTTTTCAGGAGCACATATTTTTGATTTATGAGTTATCACAGAACCCGATAACTCAAACCACGCTTCATTACTTAGGAAAAAGAATTTTTTTTGTAAAAAAGTGAGCTAATAAAATGTTTAACATGCATACCTGAATATAACTTAAACATGTGGTTTTAGGAACAAAATAATCACTAGTTTGCAGTTAGTATTGCTTTATCCCAGTAGTGTATTCAAAACCAGTTTTTACTCTGCAGTACTTAGATTCAATGTTATACGCTCGGTATAAAGTTTGAAAGTGAGCAACATTTTGTAAAGCAGAATATCATCATTAATTGAAACTTAAAGTAAAATTGAGTTTAAAGATGGCTGTTGATTTATAGGCATTAATAAAATTAAAGATTTTATGTGAATAAGAAGTTCAATAGGATGAACGATTGTCGATGACAACTAATGCTTGCAAAAATAGATAGAAATGTGCGACAGGGATATGATACTTAATGATGAGAGAAAACTCAAGCTCAGACAAGCTATCTTAAGCCAGCTGAAGCTCAATAACAAGCTCAAATAAAACATTTAATGAATTTCTTAAGCTCAAAGCTCACCATCTTTTGAGCTTAGATTTGTAAGCTCAAGCTCATGTTTTACTCAACTAGCTTCTTAATCATGTGTTAGTAATAAATAAAGACAAATAATACCATAAAATGTTTCAAATTCGTATAAGTATTGCATACATCAATTAATATTTTTACTTTTAAAAAATAATTAAAAAAACTTAAGCTTAATGGCAATTTTTTGAGCTAAAGTTAGATTTCACTATTGGATATTGATTTTTTAATTGTTTTTGTGAAACTTAAGCTCACAACTAAGCTCAAACCTATTCATAAATAACTAAGCTCAAGCTCAGAAGTAAATTTTATTTTCTAAGCTCAGCTCAATTTTTTCCAGTTTTGAGCTTAAGCTCAGCTTTTTCAAGCTCAAGCTCAGAAAAAATGAGCTTTCTCTCATCATTACTTATAATGTGGATAAAATACGGCAGATAAGCTGCTTAATCCTTAAATCTTGATATTGTAATGAGCTTAATGAGTAAAATATTAGTGCTATTATTAACTATTTATGTAAATATATAATAAAATATATTTTACTGTACAGTATATATTATTATTGTATAATCTCTTTATTGTTAATGATAAATGCAATCTTTATACGAATCTAAATACTAATTCGTAAGTTAAATTTAAACAAATCACACAAAATTTTCCGAAATAAATTTTTCTTTGATCTTTCTTTGAAGTAACTCGCATTTTTAATTGAAAAATTTGAGTTAATTTTAGTTTAGATTAATTTAAATTTAATTTGTCAATTAATTTTTTGTTGTCGATTTTATTTATAATGTTTATGCGTTTAAATATGATTTTGATGAGTTCGATGTTACAAACACGACTGTATTGCCGAAAAATAGGCGATATTAAAGCAATTAAAAACTTATTTTTTTAAGTTTTTTATATAAGTTTAATTAAAAAATGGATATTTAAAATTAATTGCAATGAACAATTAAATAGTATTATGTGACAATCAATAAATATTATTTTGTTATAAAAAGGAAACACAGCATTGCATGATTGCGCTGAATCTGGAAGTCTAGAAATAATGAAATTATTGCTAACAAATGGTGCGGTAATGGACACAGATTATTACGGAATGACTCCATTAAAGGCAGCTGCACTGTCTGGACATTCATATATAGTGGAAGCAATTATTTCCCAACAACTTTGTAGTAAATTAGAATGTATCGATGCCTTAGAACTACTTGGAGCTACTTATGTCGATAAAAAACATGATATGTTAAGTGCTTTAAATTTTTGGCGAAGAGCTTTAAAAGAGCGGCACGATTGTGATAATAACGCGTCTGCGGCGAAGACCATTGTTTTGCCTAATTTTGCGTATGACAATGCATCAGAGTTTAATAGTTTAGTCGAGTTAGAAGAACTTATCTGTGATCCCGACAATATGCGAATGCAAGCTTTATTAATTCGCGAACGCATATTGGGTCCATCACATCCTGACACTTCATATTATATTAGGTATTATATCTCAATTACATTATCTGTATAACTGTATAAGCTTATCATTTTCCAATTAACATTTATTTGCCCACAGATATCGCGGCGCAGTTTACGCAGATTCAGGCAATTTCGACCGTTGTATTCGATTATGGATGTATGCTTTAGATATGCAACAAAAAATATTGGAGCCGTTAAGTACAATGACTCAAAGCAGTCTTTTGTCGTTTGTGGAACTATTTTCATTAATGATGTCGAAATCGATAGCAACCGTACGCTTTTCCGATTTATTTTCGATATTTCAGCGGTCAATCAATGAGTTAGAATCTGGTATGTCTCATCTGAAGCATATATCGCCAATCGATACAGATTTACCAAACTATAATCGCACGCTTAATATTATATTGCATTTTCTTGGACTTCTTTGTCGACTTAAGCCAATATTAAACGCCGAACAAGACTTTAAATTGAATTCATTATGTTATAGATTAGTGCGACTCAACCCTATTGGGAAGAATGGCTCGTATTTGCTTCATGTTGCCTGCAATCGTGATACTTCTTTTGTATTATTTCCTTTTTACGAAATCCCAGTGATTGATGTGATTAAACTATTGTTAGAAGTGGGTGCCAATGTTAATGTGGTTGATTTCGATGGTAACACCCCATTACATGTGGCCGCTTCTTTGAAACATTGTAATACTTCACTATTAAAAATGCTTCTCAGTTATGGGTCTCATCTTGACATGAGAAACACTTGCGGTAAAGTTCCTCTTCAATTGGCTTCTAAATCGGTGTCAAAGCTTGATATATACCCGCTAAAGCATATAACTCTTAAATGTCTTTGTGCTCAAATAATTATTCGCCATCACATACCATTCAAAGGAAAGATGCCATTATTTCTGGAACAATTTGTTAAAACACACTAAAATATGTTTACTGTATTAATCAAAATATGTTGCAATCTGTATATAACAACCAAATCGTAATCATTTTTTAATTTATGTAATTAATTTTCATCAAAATATTTAAATAATTCGTTAATAAATAATGATGGCATTAACACTAGATTTTAGTTATTATTTTGTCAATTGTAGAAAAAAATTTAGATCAAATAATTGCACATCAATCCATAAGTCGAATTGTAAAAACTAAGTTTAAAATCTCTGTAATCTGGGACAGATTCAGTAACATAATTCTAACTGATTTTTCTCAAATTAATCCAATAACCATGTGATATGCCTCATCGTGTAGCTTATTCTTCGTCGCTGATCGTAGTCTGCGAGTGTGAGAACACCAAATATTCGACATTGTATTCTTACCATAACAGTACTCCTGATTTCAAAATTGTATTACATTATTTATTACATTTATAATAATGATTTTTAAAACATTTTCTATCAAATTCAAATTATTTATGATAGGCATTGCGTAGGTTTGTGGGATTAATTACTATTTTCTATCCACCGCTAATTAATGAAGTATGTTTGTCCCTCCGTGTATTGAAAAGACATTCGCTTAGTATGAGACATGATTTATAGAAACGCCAAACTCAATAATATTCTTATTCGTATAACACAAATTTACAATTAATATTATAAAATAATTGTACGAATCGTTCATAAATAAGTATATTTCACACCTATTTAATGTTCATAAAAATTTTGAAGTTTACGGATAACTGAAATATTGAACTCTTGAAAATGTCTGATAATTCTGAATCTTAAAAATTGCGCTATAAAACAACTTTTTTTAACTATTTGTATCTTAATATTGTAGTCAACTATTTTAAAGAATTTGTATTTAAAGGAAATGAAATTTTAAATAATGAATTATTTTGAATAACTATTATTGTGTAATAAGGATTCAAGGCTTTAGAGTATTCTAAATATGAGAAGGTTCTATATATGAGTTGCAATGCCTATGTCATTCAGACTTTGTCGAGAAATAGCTACAAGTCTAAAAGTGTGTGACTTTAAATGTGTTTAAATTAATAAAAAGAATAAATCTAAAAATCCTTTGACTTCAATATGTTGAAACATCGTTTCTTAAGTTGTAAACTTAATCTAAATGATAAAATATTTAATTGTTAGAATTTTAAAAAATGGATCATCATGTACACTAACTTTGGCAAATACGTATCACATATTGATCTTATGAAGTAATCAGAATGATGACTACTCATTCTTGAATTCGCTTTACATAAGATTATGCGCTATTTAAAGAAAAAGTTTTTCTATCCACATTGTGCGTAAATACTGACTTCTGCAGTCTTAGGTTAAAAAACCTCTTGTTTGTGAGGTATAAATCTAAAAAGCCTTATTGAATATTGACTATTAGTTCAAAATATTGAATTTAATAATGAATAAAAACGTTAAAATAATGATTAAATATTTATATTTTCAACCAAATCGGATTTGATGTTTTTTTAATTTTTTTCAATAAAATATAACCGTAAAAATTTTAGTGGTACCAAAAATTGATATATTTAATTGAATTGTCCAAAAATACTGGGGGAATTATAATTATTCGTATAGAACAACAATAAGTTTAAAATATTTTATATTTATTCACCTCTTAAATATTTATTTATATTTATTTATTTATTCATGCTAAATGACTTATTTTTATGACATGATGAAAATTTGCCCTGTTTGTCCGTGTTATGTACCCCTCTCCAAGTTTCCCTGATCCCACCGATTCCTTATCCCATCTGCATCAACTTTTATCTGTGTACTGTAATTATCCGAATCAGAGCTCGAATAATAAAATTTTAATCAGACATTATTAGTGTGTTCAACAGTTATTTAAAAGATATATCCACAAATAATTTCCATAAGTTAATCTAACAAACCTATAAAAAACTATTTTATGTTAAAATCCGAGCTTTTGCTATTAAAAGCAAAGAAAATATGGATAATAAATTGGTTTGATAACTATGTAATAATGCAATCTTGAATAATTGAGAAATTTATTTTTGTTATCAATAAGTTATGCACAACCTGTTTTGATAAATTTTACATTTTAAAAATAATAATTAAAATAGTTTTTATATTAGTAGTCATTTTGCTTGTCTATATAAATTATACAAATAAATGCAAACAACTTCTGAACTGAAAATTGTTCACTTTAAAAGTTTTTGTTAATAAATATTAAATATAAGGGTTATTCTGTTAAAAGTAAATTTGATTGAATTCGTCTCGACCGGAATCACATCTAAATCAGTTTGTAATAACTGTGTTTATAGTGTGTTAGACACATTGTGATGAATTTTTAGTTATTGCGCTTTATGTATTTTTATGTAAAAATATTAAGTTCCCTAAAAATAGTAAAATTATTAAAATCTAAAAATCCGTTCTCTGTAGCATTAACTAATAGTTTAACGTAATCAAAAAACTTACTTAAATGACGTAAATGATATCACCCTTCTATTAGTGTAGTATTTTTTAAAAGTTATATCTAATATTATTATTTGTCAATATCATAGTCATTTTATTATCGAATATGAATAGTTTATTAATGAGAGTAATATTTAAGACAAATAATTGGTCGAGTTTGCGATATAATGGCCAACAATATTGCAAATATTCTTCTCAATATCACATAATAGATTTACGCAGCGATACTGCAACTAAACCATCACTAACTATGAGGAACATCATATCAAATGCAGAAGTCGGTAATGATGGTTATGGAGAGGATCCTACCGTAAAAGGTAAGATTTTTTATATGCCATTAAAAATCTTTAATTATTTTTTAGTGTTTTAATACGCTGTAACATTTTAAAACTTTTTAGAACTGGAGAATTATAGCGCAAACTTACTCGGAAAAGAAAGCGCGCTGTTTGTACCGTCTGGCACTATGGCTAACCTCATTGCAAGTCAGAAAATAATTCAAACTTAAAAATTGGATTTTATATTTATTTTATTTGTTAGTAATGTCGCATTGTTGGCATCGAAGTTCTGAAGTTATTTTAGGCGATAAGTCGCACATACATTTGTCAGAACAGGGCGGAATTGCAGGTCAGTTATTTATTATTTAAAATCATGCTAATACGCGCATTTATTTATTGAATAAAACGTTTAATTACACTCACACAACTTGACTATTAACTAATTTGTTTTTGATTTATTTGAAATTAGCAATAGCTAATGTTCACAGTACAACAGTACGCAATAACACAGATGGCACTTTCGACTTGAACGAAATGCGGACCAAAATTCAACCTTTAAATGACTCTCACTCCACGCACACAACTTTAATATGTTTGGAGAATACGCACAATGTTTGTTATGGTTCGGCGATATCGTCTCAGTTCACTGACGATGTAAGTTAAAATAACTAAAAAGTGAAACTTGTCCACAAAATTTATGCCACAACATAAATTTATCATCAATTAAATTTTGGGTACAAAAAAACTCTTAACATTTTTTAACGAGGATTGAAAACTAATATTTACTGGTAAAAATTAGCTGCCAAAACTAGTATCTAGTTTAAAAATATGGGGAAAAAATTAAAAAATTTAGAACGTTTCATTAAAATGGCAGAAAATTGAATTACGACTATTGGAATAATTTTTATCTATTTGTTATAATTTTGAACGATGCAATGCTGAAAAACATCAGTAAAGCGAGCGAACAAAAAATGAGAAATAATATTATAAAGTATCACAACAATCCAACAGTTCATATTAAGCCATTGAATTCTGTGGCAACTTTTAATTCCTACACAGCCTTCTCCTAACGCCATTCTAGACATTATATTTTACAATTCCCTTACTATATATCGTAAACCCTTAATCTAATTGTTTCTTGAGGAGATTCAAAGTTTGATTTGTAATTCTTTTCACCTTTAATAGAAAAAATAAGGGATTTCATCAAATTTAAAGAGATCTTATCTTTTCCAAGAATATAGCATTTTGTTGTCGAAGTTTCTATTTTCCAATTAAGTTATGTAATATTTCCAGTTAAGTTTATATTGGATACCTTGTGTATTATAATTAACAAAACATTTCAAAGAATGTACTTTAAAATAATCACAATAGATTTATGTACAGGATTATGAATTATAATTATAAAATATTCATTTTAGATAAAACATGAAAAATATCATATTACAGGTTTGTGAAATAGCAAAGAATAATAATATAGCGGTACATATGGATGGCGCACGTTTATTCAACGCTTACGTTAAATTAGGCGAATCTCCCAAAAGTTTGGTGAAAAATTGTGATTCCATTTCTTTTTGTTTATCGAAGGTTATAAAAAAATATTAGTTAATTTGATTCGGTTAACGTTTAATGGTTAGTTAATTTAATCGATGAATTATTAATTACTAAAGGGATTGGGATGTCCAGTTGGATCTATGATCGTAGGCACGAAAAATTTTATTGTCAAAGCCGAAAGGTGTCGTAAAATTTTAGGTGGAGGTATGAGGCAAACTGGTATATTAGCTGCTGCTGGCATTTACGCGCTCAATGAAAATATCGATAGGCTCGAAGTCGATCATAAAAATGCTGAAATGATTGCGAATGGTATTATAAACTTAATTATTATTTTATGCGATGCGGTGATAATAAATTTTTTGAGTCTAAAAAGAATACATTCAGTTTTTAAATATGATTGCAGCCATATATGAAAAGAAAAAGAGTTTTATTACAATCGATCCCAAAAAAGTTCAAACAAATATTGGTTATATAGAAGTTGATCCAAATTGGATGACTGCTCAACAATTTGCAACTCGATTATTACGCGTGAGTTTTTGATTTATTATTATTATTAATAGCAACAAACACGACCCGCCACTCCTTTTTTATCCTTGATTTATCAAAATTATTTAAATGACGGATGCCCTAGAATTTTCCCAATAGTAACGCATTCAATTACACGTAAAACTTACTGTAAAAACATAGGCAGATACAGTAATTTTCGTACTTTTTAATTGAATATTATGACATATTTTTGGTTTTGACTAACGATGTACTGAATTGATTTTAATATTTTTGTATGTAAAATATTTAAGTTGTTTATTTTGTATTTTAATTTTGGAATATATTGCATATATTGCTTATTTTCGTAGTATTTAAATTTAAATTAACATTTAGAAAATTGATAGTAATTTAAAAGCCATCCTGATCTTATAATTATATGAAATGTGCTTCAAGTGATGAACTCTTTTCAAAAATTGCTTTTGGTTTCCCCAAAAGCGCTTTCTACCACAGCACAGCTGGCCATTAAAATGTATAGGAACTTCTCTAGAAGCTAAAAACGTAAAACAGCTTACATACGCTTAAACGTATACCTTGAGTATACGTGAACGACTAATGGCATAGACCGCATAATAAACTACATAATGACATTATGTATGCGTTATAATTAAACTCAAAAATATCAAAAATAACTATATGCCACCACAACTATTCTTTACTAAACTAAATTGTTTTTTTCCAAATTTATTTCAAATTTAGATGGCATTCAAATTAATTCTATGACATTCTCTGAAATAACTCGAGTCCATAATAGTTTCAATTCTTATTTTTTAATTCGGACAATTAAAATTATTGCAATGTAAAAACATTACATTTTTACTAATTATCAGACAATTCACAGAACTTTATAAAAGAGTATAGCAACTGCTCACCAACTTATTACAATCGCTAAGAATCGATATGTCGAATAGAAAAATATTATTTTAAACTGACGTGTTTCGGGAATCAATATAATTAAATCAACCCTATTATATAGATCATGTAACTTTATTTAATTTATTACAGGTATCAGATGAAGAAAAAGCTTACTTTGATGGCGAATGTTATATCGTGAAAATGGATGTTAGATCGCAGTCTAAATTAAGATATCTCACTCACTTAGATATTTCCACGGAACACACTTTAAAAGCTATCAGTAAAATAAACTATGTTATCGATGCTCTACATGAGGCATCTAAAGCTTTAGGAACCAATATTTCTTTTAATTGACATCTATATTAAATTTAATTATCTATTTTATTTTATAAGTTTTGTCATAGGAAACAATTAAATTATACCATTAACTAATATTGTTACAAAAATGCACAACGAATTAAAAAATCACAAATTTGAATAATAAACTACTAGTAATACCCGTTAACTTTGTTCATATCGATTGGAGACTCTGGTTCTAATCAAATATTTTCATAAACCTGTTTAAAGATATTTATTTGTCCGTATAACTTATTATATTGTTTTATTTATATTGTTTTATTGTTGCATCTTGTGATTATTCTTGAGAGACAACAATACTGGTAAAAATTTGTGTATTATTAATTATTAATTAATCAGCAATAAAAACATTTTATATATTATTGTATGAGAACTTGATAGCGAGAGAAAGAAAATAAAGAACAAGATTTAACTTATATAATAATAGTTAATAATTTTTACTAAACGCTTTCAACAGTTTTTCTATGATCATGCACGCAATTAACGAGATTATCGATATTTGCAATAAATTAATACATAATTTTGCAAACATTGATACTATAGTATGCTTAAGTATGCATTAAGTGCATGCTTTTAATTGAATTCCTACATTAGCGAAATTTACGATTTTTGATTTCTAAAAACCTTATCATTTAAATTCTACTGATCAAAAAGACAGTACAGTATATTAAGTATGGGTTAAGTTAAAGGTAAATTAAGTTAGAACTGTATTAAGTTCTAAGTTTCTAACTTTAAGTATTGTAAACTACTGTTAAGTCTTCTGATGGCACGATGGCCGACAGATTACACGCACAATTAATATCACATTTTCCTTTTCAAAATGAGCCGTTTTTGCAAAGTCATATAATAAATATCAAGTTTTACAGTAATTTTGTGTAAATTTTGTGAAAAATTCAAAAAACCACATTTATTGTAATTTCCGTGTTATAAGCAAAAAAACTAGTACTTAATTTAACTTAATATGTCGTCAGTTAAGATTGAAATTCTAAAACAATTTTGTTTTACGTTAGTATTAGTATTAAAGTTCTATGTCTGAAATCTACTAATAGCTATTTGATGAACAGACTGACCACTTCGATCAAAAACTACAACTCAAACTTTGCACTCAAATGTAATGTTGCATCAATTATACCGTACAGTACAATAAAACTTGGTTCGCCTCCCAAACACATAATTCACTCGATGTGAGTAAAAATTTCAGTTTGACATTTCATAAAATGTTACATTAATAGTAATTATGGCCAAATTTTTTTGAAAATTTGATTTTAATGCGAACGATGACGAGTAATGAAACACAATTTTAAATTTAGAGAGCGCTATGTAATTGTTTACGAAGAAAATTGAAGTTCGTTTCACTTTATACAGTTTACTCTTATTGAGCGCATCATTTAAAAACAAGTTTGGTATTAGGAAAATATTTAGGCTTCAACTTCACGCAACTAGTAATGAGTATAAGAGTGTAATAGCAGTACTAAAGTACTATCTAACTAACGTAGTACTGTAATGCGCTGGAAACCAGTTTGCCAGCCAGTGTTAACGTGCGCAACAAAAATCCGTGCTGTCAGGAATCTGTGCTGTGGTTGATACTGCAAAAAACCAAATACAATCCTAATAACATTTCTTATAAACTGTATTTTGATGCGTACGTGTCCGTACATATTGCATATATACGTGTTATATTAGTCAATGAGATTAGTTTTAACGCCAAATATGTATTTTCTATGATAAGTGATCGCATTCTCATTCACACTCTCGACAAACCATTTATAGTTCTGTTTGAGACACAACTACAACGCTAAAGATATAATTACCAAAAAACATTGATTGACGGTTAACGGGGAAAAGTCTGCTCTAAAATGGCGTGCTCTGCAGTGTCACTATCAATAGCTACGATCATATCAGTGGTGTCGGTGGCATGTCTTGCCATAGCGTTTAGTACAGACAACTGGTACGAAATTCGTGTCGATCGCAATAAGACCAAACATCCGCTGCCAGCTAACTATGAAACTGATGTACGATTTTTCAGTCGCGACGAAGGATTGTTCCGCATTTGTTTTGCGGAAAAGAAACCTAAAGAAGGTAATGAACTAAATAAACAATTTTTTAACATATATTAATCACATTTAGCTATCAATGAAATGATCGTCCACTTCCTAATAATTCAGACCATAACCCAATTAATGTCTGTCAACTTTATTTCATTTCTCATGTCATTGATTTTTTTAAAAAGTTTTATTGCCTTCAGTTTAATACCCAAATAATAGTTAACTGTACCTATAACTGTATAATTGAATCCAACATAATGTGAATGCAATATACTTATGTCAATACAATTTAGTGCCAACGTATTTATCTCCGACACAAACCGAATGCATTAATATTGATTACTATATTCCCGAAAATGAAATGTCGGACAAGTTTAGCGATCAACGGTGGGAACGAATTCGTACGTATTGTTTATTTATTTATTGTCATTTCGAGGCATTTATTTTTAGATGTTTTGTTAACTTGAATCTAGATTCTAGTTTTTTTAAGCAAAACATTTTTTCGTTGTGAAGCGATTAAAAATATTCACTGTTTGTTAACATATTAACTATATTTAAATTGTAGATATGGCACGATCTGTGGTGGCATTATATATCTTAGCGTTTTTCTTTTTATTTTTATCCTTTTTTACTGGTATTGCAGGTAAGAAAGAGCTTTGATATTAGCTTAATAAATATTTGTGTATAGATAGCAGTATTTTTAAAGTTAAAAGTTAAGCTTTGTAGTTGTCGTACGTGTGCTGTTAATCAACTTTAATCGTGTTTTCCAAAAATGTGCTATTTTTAGCGTTCTTTAAATAAACTTTTTTTATATTTAGGTATATATAAAAGCAATTAATTTATTAGATAAAAAACTAATATGACATATATGTCATTTGTTGCTAAAATATGTTGTGTTCTGCTTACGAGTTTATGCCATACAATACAGTATTATACGGAACTATGTATCAGTAAAGTTTTAATTTGAGCAAACATCACAGACAGAAGAGAGTATTTTGTTAAATTTTCATTTCGTATTCGTTAGTAAATCTGGCGCACAATCATTTTTAATGTTTTATTGATAATTATTCTTACTTTAATCAAAACCGAACATTTTTAGTTAAACCCAAACACTAATAAAATTGAAATCAAACGTTGCATTTATTTTAAATTGTTTCTTTAGTCCAAAAAAAGTTTAGTAACTGTTATTGTTATTATGTAAATAAAGAGAATTTTATCTGATGGAATAATACACTAATTGTTTCGGTAACCGTCACTCAAATTAGTTCAATTTTCTACTACAACTGCTAAATTGATGCATTATTTATTAGTTAATTGTAAATCTTCACACTTAATGAATACATTACAGTATGAATGTATTAACAGAAAGAATGCTTCAATGCTTATCAGTATTTTTAATAAAATTTAAAACGTGCCATTTATTTCAAGTATGTTATACATTATAGATAATTTTTGAGGTAAACTTCAATAGTTAATCATAAACCGGATTAGTCTTAAAGGTCATATTTATGGCACGTTAGCGCTGTCAAAATTGATCGAATTTAGCTATTCGTCAAATTTATTAGACTAGATTTAAAAGTTAATTCCTTATTGATAATTTGCCACATTTATTGAAGAAATAACTCTTCAACTACCGTATGTATATTTGCAATAAATAGTTCATAGCACATAAAATGAACTTAAACATTACGAAACAACGCTTTTTAATTAAATTAATACATTTAATTAATTTAGTGATAATAATGCTATCGATTATTCTAATGCTGTAATTTCTTAAAATTAATAAGTAAATAATACTCTATACGCTAAAATGGACAAATATGGCGTGAATTTTGTTTTGTTGTTTTTATTACATTTTTTGTATGTTTTAGATTAATAATTGTAAATGTTTAAAATTTTTACTATATAATGGAAAAATTTTGAACTTATTTAACCGGAACTTATAACTTTTGGACTTTATACGTATAGTCCAATTGTAGTCATTTTTTCAACTGAATTGTTTCTTAATGAACTTCAATTAAACAATAAATATATGTTAATCTAAATTTTTACTTTATAACTTTAACTTTAATTATAAAATATTTAATTTAACATATGAATATTTTCCAAATTAAAAAATTTATGAAAATATTTTACTCAGTAGTTTTGTATACGTATAATCCATTCTTGTATTGAAGCTCGAGTTTATGAGCCCAGAGGGGTTTGACGTACAACCTCACACGTCAATTTGATCCCGTGCCTCAACTCTTTCAAATCTAGTCCTGACGGGTGAGCATAGAGCAACACTTTTACCTCTGTTTGAGTATCGGAATTTCTATATACCGTAATTGTAACTAAACGAAAAAAGAACTCGCATTGATTCTAGGATTCAAAATTTTAATCAAACTATGCTCTCATAGTATCTCATAGTATTTAATCAATCTAAATCTCTCGTATCTAATAGTGAAAAAATTAAATGTCCATTTTTGCATTACCATACACATTAATTTTAACAGTAATAAAAATGAATTAATGGATTTCACCAATTATGTTAATAAAGAGATTTAAGATCTTGAAAACTACTTGCTTTTTCTTTCTAGTATGCAGTAACCTGAGAAAAAGTGATCTATCTATGAATGTGTCTGTCTATTCTTGTTTTTATTAATATACTGTTGGATTAGTGAAAATACTTTAAAAATTTCATATGGATTTTATTCATTTATAAGATTTTAAATGAAAATCCGTTTTTTAATAAAAGTAGATTTTAGAATGTAAACTTGATAATTGTGGTTATAATTGTGGTTTATTTTGCGTTTTCATGAAATTTTTTTTGATTAAAACTTCTTGAAAAATTTAATAAAAGGATGACTTCAGACATATATAAAACTTCTTGAAAAAATGCATAAATGGGTGACTTCAGACTAGTAATGATGAGGCTCGAGTTCCAGTGGCTCCGGCTGGAACTTGAGCCTAAGCCTGAGCCTCCCTATAAGAACCTGAACCGCGAGCTTCAAATAAAATTAGAGCCTGATCCAGAACCTGAGCCTCTTACCTGGAGCCAGAGCTTCGAGCTTCCCCATATATATTTTGCACCATAGAAGAGTAATAAACAAGAACGACACATTCATAGAGAGCTCACTTTTCTAGGCTAAATCCTACTTTTGTACCAAAAATGCAATTTTCTCATCAAAGATAAAAAATGCAAAATCCGTTTATAAATTAGAGAAATAGGTGAAATCCCATTATTAAAAACATGGCACAGACAGACGGACGGACGGACGGACAGAAATTGTCAAAACCATAAGCCCGCTTTTTTTTATAAAAGTGAGCTAAAAAATTTTTATGACAATATCAAATGACATTTTACTTTACGTTTTTAGTTTAATGTGGTAATGTTTAAATTATCAATGTAATTATTATTTCGCAAATAATTATAAAAATTCAAGTTTTACGAAAATGAGTGATATTAAATTGTAA